>CANUEP010285891.1:0-29805 GCA_947857235.1 Jatropha podagrica | reverse complement strand
ATTTAAATATTTATGAATTATTTTTAGAAAAAACTAAGAGAAAAAATCATAAAAAAAGCCAAGGCTTAATTTATTTGTTTTAGAAAAAAGCTTGAACTTTCTTTTTTCTTTTTTTTTTTTTTTTTTTTTTTTTTTTTTTTTTGAAAAAAGGACTTGAACTTAATTTATTTTTTTTAGAAAAAAACTTAAATTTAATTTTTTTTCAAAATGAAAATGGATATTTATAGTAAATCCAAAAAATTCATTTTCCACAAATACTCTTAAAAATAGCCTTTACATAATTATTCGGAGAGTAAATTTAGGGATTTCACAAAAATATTTGAAAAAATAAAAAAAAAAGGTTGCTGAAACTAAGTGAAACTGCTGGTTCAAACCATCGGAACCGCCAGTTCTAAACTGTTGGAAAAATAGCCGGTTCCGACTGTTTTCTGGAATTGCCGGTTCATGGTTCCTCAAAAGTTGAAACCGGAATCAAACCGCAGACCCCCAGTTCCGGTTCCAATTCCCGTTCCCACCAGTTTTGAACCGGCAGTTTCAGTTCCAAAAACCATGAAATGACCACTCCTATCCTACGGAATAGACAGATTCCAAATGAATGGAGAAAGAGCATTGATACCAACACATAAAAACAACGATGATATCTAAAGTTGTATGAACTACTGCAGTATCAAACTAATGAGTCGTAGAATGGAACATTAGAAAAGAGTAATGGAACATAAAACTATGAGATTTGACAAAAGTTTCAGACAACCAGTTCAGTTTTATGCTAGGGAGATCATACCAGAGGCTATTTTCCTACTAAAAAAATTGATGAGAAATTTACAGGGAAAACAAACAATTGTCTTCAATTTGTAATCAAAAACGAAAAAATAAAACAATTGTAATTCTATGTAGAATCCAATAAAATAAAAATTCAATCAATAATTCATTATAATTGCTATGTTTACTTTGACATTTTACTTACAATTTGTGAAGTGAACCATTGTATTCATTAACATTTTTTGGGTCGTGAAATGTCTATTGCAAATAAAAATTTACCTTCTGGCTCCAAGTTTAAATATAGGTTAATCATAGATAACTATCTCATGATGGTGTTCTCTGCTATATTTTATATTAAAAAATTATTGTAGAAGTGTACAGTATTCATATTATCTTGTAAAATAAAATATTCAATCACAAATTAAGAAAGTGATTTTAAATTCCATAAACATGCTAAAAAACTACTTATGCACATTTTTACATGGTTGGGAGATAAGAAAAACCTGCGTTGGTGTTATTAGCAATGTGGATGGCTTCCTCCTCAGTTTTGAAGCGCAATAGAGGTGCCACAGGTCCAAATACTTCCTCTCTGAGGCAAAGCAAAAGAGTGCATATTAACAATTTTTTAACTGATTGTTTTCCACCCCCGAAAAAATCAAAATAATCTAACATATCCATCATGACATGTTCAGCCAAGAAATGTATTGAACTATGTCCCACCAAAATGAGATGAAAAGAAAGCCCTCTAAGAAGATAGGATAATGCCAAAGCACAGAACATAAGTGAGATAAAAAAACGTAATATATAACATATAAATCATTAATGCTTCAAGCAAGTTCTGAATTACAAGAAATTTTGACAAATCCCAAGTGAAATCCCAATCTCACATGAGACAAACAAAATTAGGCATGCCACAGTCCATCTTATTAGATTAAAATTTCTGCTTGAAATAATATTTCCTACTAAGCCCTAGAGACGAAACATATGAATCCCAAGTGAATTGAAATTGTTGTAATTATTCTTGAACGGTAAAATAACAAGAATGTTGGGGAATGAAGGCTCAAAGCACGTAAAAGACCCAATAAGGTAACAAAAGTGTAGAAAAATGGAGGCTCAAAGCATATAATAGGCACAATTTCAAACACTGGCAGCGGCATCTGTTTTTTCCCCCTTTACACATAATAGGGTTGGCCAGTCAAGGTCAACAACTTAAAAAAGTACAATTCAATTCAATGCTGCATAATATTATTCTTCTTTACATATTTACCTGCACAGGACCATCTCACTCTTCACATCACTAATCACAGTAGGCTCATAGAAATTCATTCCAAGGTTATGTCTTTTGCCCCCAAGAAGAACTTTTGCTCCCTTCAATAAGAATTAAGATCAGTTACAGACATATCACATGATGTAATGATATAAAAGAATTAACGCTACTGATTGGGCTCCTGAGTTTGAGTGACAGAATTTTAATGGATAAAGGAAAGGAAGCAAAATTTTGCAGTACGGCTGAAGAGAGGAATGTGGGAAAGCAAATGCATGTGCAGTTCATTCTGACAAATGTAAATTCCAGTCAACTTTAAAACCTGCAAGTCTGAAACCAAGTTATTATTTTGGTTTTGATCTTTATACTATACACAAGGAAGAGATAAATGTCAAGTAATTTAACAGCATTCTTAAGTTAAATCTCTATCAACAAAGTGAATTTAGGTGAAGTTTTCTTCCGATAGTGTAGATACCAGCCAATTTAAAAAATGCAATCAAGTTATTACTATGGTTCACTCTTCCTAAACATAGATGTGAGCAAACAATGGAGAGTGAAACATCAAAGGATTTAAAAGGATTGCAAAGCAACAATGTACCATTGAGCTAAAGCTTATTGGTTTAAAGAACCCTTATAAACCACACTTAGAATGTTACATATTTTGGGATAATAATTATTGGCTTTGGTTTAAATTTAAATGCGGAATAATTGTTCCATTCAATAGCAATTTTAAAATCTCAAGTCTTGACTGATTTTTAGATGTGTAATTATTTATTATCTACGAAAAAAAAAAATTTTGAGACATGATTAGTTATTCCAATCCATGAACTAGCTATTCTATTCCTTTCCTATTCTATTCTGCCAAATCACAAGACCACTTCAGATTCAGATGATGCCTCACAGTATTATAATAGCATAAGAAAATAAGGGGAAAAAGGGAGGAAAACAAGCACCAAGCGTTCAAAACAAATCATTACAGTTCCATTCTCAATGCTCAGAAAAAAACAGGTAGTATAGGTGTTTATAAGATTTAATTAATACTACTGCTACTAGGATTATAACTCTCAAATTAGGAAAACTAAATATGTACTTATTAGATTAAAAAGGAAACCAACTTTTTCTTAAAACGAACGCGAAAATTATATTTATATCTAATTATCCTTCTCATTAATATATATAGATTGTAACAATTTGCTAGGATGACACACCAATTCCAAACTCAACAATGGCAACTAAGGACGAGACTGTTGCAGGACTTAACCGAACACCTTATACCATGAGCTGACACAGCCATACACCACCCATGCCTGCGTTCCCTAATCAGGAGACATTTCGGCTTATATTCCCACTAATGTAATTTTCATTACGGATGGACAAATGTTCTCATCAGCTAATCCATTCAATGCTGGAATCAGACCCAGTGTTAAGTGGGTATTTCCAATGATTATAGAATTCATCAGAGAAGAGTTTTCCTGTGTGAAGTATCTACAAATATGGACAAGGCAATATGCAGCCCTAAAAAGTACATAGCACCTGTAGCTTCACAAGAAAATTTGATAAGCAATCACTTTGAAGGAGAAAAGGGGGAAGGGGTAACAAGACTAAGATCTGCAGATCTTGATAAATAAGTAGAAAACAAATAGCATAAATTTATGTGCACTAAGAATCTAGCATCCAAAACAGCATGATGGAATAAGACAAACCTTTGAGATAGCATCTTGAACAAATGATTCAACCTGTAACACAAAATTACAGGGACCAAATGATACAGAAGATCATTAGAAAAAGTGGACGATGACAAATACATAAGTGTATGTATGTACGTCTATATACATATATAAGCAAAACTAACCTTTTGCACTGCAGCTTCATTAATCAATGGACCCTGTGAGAAAACTAACATATATGTTAAAATTACAAAACTTTAAGCACAGATAACTTCTAAAATAGCAGCTCAAAAGCAACTCAGTTGCAAATGACAGGAAAATGGACCAAAGAGGGTCATATATATGGCAAATTCTCTGAATAAATGAGTGATCAAACTATCTTTGCCAAGCCATATGATGTCATACAGAAGGATATAACAGTTCAAATATTTCTAGCAGCCATTGCAATAGCATAACCCCCCTAAAGACTAAATATGTAGAACACATAAATGTTTTACTGGCTTCATACTGATGGGGAAACCAATAAGGGAATTATAATAGAATAACACAAGTACTTCAAACAGCTATTCTGATGTGCGAGGATGAATGTATTTATAAATGCTATAAAATACAGAAACACACATGTATAGCTAATGATGCCTACCTGTGCTACACCTTCACTAAAGCCATCCCCAACTTGCAAATTTTGAACTGCTCTTGAAAAGGCCTCTGCAAATTTGTCATATATGCCTGGACAAAAAGAGGATCAACATCATAAATGATAGCAACAACATAATTCTAAAGGCCAATAGGAACTATTAACTAATAATGGGAAATATAACAGACTGAATTATATTAGAATAGACCATTTGATAATTTGATAATTTGGATGAGCTCAATAGCTCTAGAAAGAAAGGAAGAATCACAAGGTTGATAAACCATATTTTTCCTCTAGTAATTATACAAAAACAACTGCAAAAATTCTCAGTACATAAGGCTTAACTACTCAATGTAGTGACAGTTGCCACTGAATGACAATTGACAACCTGCACATTTTTGTTAACCTGTTATTTAATGGAGTTTTAGATAAGGTATGGCATGCTTTGATCATTCTTTAAATATGAAAAACTGCAGTATATCCTGTGAAAATACACTGCCAGATTACTCCAGATGCAACCTACCCCCCCACCCCATCAAAACCCGGAAAATATATATATATATATAAAGAGAGAGAGAGAAGTGCGGAAAAATAAAGGCAGGTATACAATTCTGTTGCTGTCTGTTTCTACCTTCTTGTACAAGTAATCGATTAGCACAGACACATGTTTGTCCACTATTACGGAACTTTGCTGCAAGCTACAACAATTCGCACATATAGTTATAAAATGAGACAAAAACATAACAATAATCATACAAGAAAGAGCACCATAAAAGAACTAAACTAAAGCCTTTGGATTGTTAGGAAAATAGTTAAATTCCCATGAATTAAATAATCATTCCAATGTGACCCCACAATGGGTTATCCTCGTTTCAATGTTAGAATAGGTTTCCTTTATAAGTATCTAAAGCTAGAAATATGGTCTGAACCAATAGTTGTGTATGTGGCACAAGGCCCTCTTCTCAGAGAAAACACTCCACAGCTAAGAGGTAGAACAAACCTCTGCTATTCCACAAAAAAAACAGGACAATTAAGCTACTTGATGATGACATCAAGCAAAATGTTGCTTCCTAGGCTGCAAGCACCAAGAATCAGAGTGCATTTGCAACAGCAAGGAAGAGTGAATTTAGTGGATTTTATAAATGATGCCAGCACTAAATAAACGTAAGAATAAACTTAGAAAGTTCCCAGTCAAAAATATCATTGCAATGCCAACAGTTTTTAGCAACTGGTTGAATTGAAGCCCATTTTTATGAACCTAAAACGAATGTTGATTAGCAGCCGATCATTATTGTGCCATGATAGGCATAAGTTATCAATAACCATAATGGAACCCAAAAAATTTCTGGATGATAACACACAGCCACCATTAATATACTTGAACAACCACTTTAACTTACTGATCCTTTAACTGCCACGTCCAGATCTGCATCATCAAATACTATGCAGGGTGCATTGCCACCAAGTTCTAAAGAGACCTAAAGAGATCAAGGGAAAAGGAAATCAGCCCTTAAATAATTTCTAAAGCCTAATGATGTATATTCATTTCATGTCCAATTTATACCTTTTTAACAGTTCCAGCAGCACCAGCCATCAACTTCTTTCCCACTGCCGTTGAGCCAGTGAATGTGATCTTTCTTACCTGGGTCAGAGATAACAAGCAAGGGCACTTAAGCATCACATTATTTGTCTGTCTACCCAGCCAAACAAGGATATCATATCATGATAACAAATGGCACAATGATATAGCGAAATATATTTAAGGGTGGAACACCTGTGGACTTGAGAGCAAAGCATCTCCAATTTCAGGGGCGTTTCCCATAACCACATTTAGAACACCCTAAAGGATCAACAAGTAAAACCATTAGGGACAAAAGAAACTAAAAACTCCTTAAGTTAACAAATACCAGCAAAATATCATGCATCATTTGATATCTTGAATTCACAAAGAATACTTCACTTAAAAAGGCTATGGTTCATCCCTCTTTCACCATAATGCAATGACGATAATGATGTACATGAGCAGACTGTTATCGTCTGACATGAAAGTACAGTTGGAGAGAGCAGAAAACCTCAAAAAACCAATCCAACTGTAGATTCACATTACCAAAAGACACAGAAACTTGTGATTTGACAACCATATTTTGTTTATACAAGCATCAGAAATATTTGCTGCATAAGTCCCTCAGGAATATTATAGTCGAGCATTCCATTAGCAGCACCAATATTACAAGCAACCTAATCTTTTAATACCTCCAACATAATAATTGAACTACACCAAATTTAGTCATAGTAAGTTGAATATTTTTGCTATAATGAAAAAAATTATAATTTATGATAATTTATTTATACTCAAGTTAATAAAAAATATATGATAAATAATATGCCACTAATAAAAATTGATGTACATATTACTTAATAAAGATTCATAAGATTCATAATACCAGTTACCATAAGGAACCAAATCAAAGACCAGTAGTTTTATAAATAACTAATTGAACTGAAAAGCTCTACTTCTTTACAGATTCCAACTTAATTTCCAAATTGATTATCCTTATATTCTAATTCCTACCCGAGAAAGACCTAAACAAATAATTCGACACTGCTGTATAGAATTTCAAAGAACAATTACCGGCGGTATTCCAGCTTGAAGAGCTAGCTCAGCTGCTGCTAAGGCTGTGAGAGGTGTAAGTTCAGAGGGTTTTACAACCACTGTACAACCACAAGCAAGGGCAGGACCGACCTGTGTGTACAAGGAAAAAAATGCATTTCTTCTTATACACCATCCAAAAACACCAAAAACATGTATTATTATCCTAAGCTGAACGCACCTTCCGAGTAATCATGGCCAAGGGAAAGTTCCAGGGTGCAATTGCTCCAACAACACCAACAGGCTGGAAGAAAATGTGAACCCATTATTATAGAGTGTCAAGATAACACAGTTTGCCTTGGAACAACTGGCATTCAGAAACTAATAATGCCAACCAAACAGCTTTAAACAAGACTGAATCACCCACTACTATTGCAAATTTTTTTCAAACCAGCAAGACTTAAATCAACATGGAACCTTGAAGTTCAATAACCATACAAGATAACAAGTTTAATAGCAGCTCAATAAATATTCTGTTACATGATAGAATATAAATTACATGAAAAAATGATTATTTAAAAATAAAAGTTATTTAGACATATGTTGCCATTTTTCACAAATTAAAAATTATTATTATTAATAATCAATTAAAATGGATAAAAAATTGAATATAGATATATTGTACATGGCCTATAGTGTAAAGAAAATGTGCATTGCCATCCAAGAAACTAGACACTTATTAGCCCCACTGAACTTCTAAAAAATTTAGAGTCTTGTGATAAACTATATTGCATTTATGTTATTAGTCCTATTAAAAAATAAATCTTGCCTTAGTAAATTATGACATTTCAAAAGTTACCCCCATTAAAGAATAACTTTTAGTATGAAGTTATCTTTTAGTGTACAATTTTATATCCTGAAAACTTATTCACATGTTCATAAAAATAAAAATAAAAAAATAAAAAGAGAGAGAGAGAGAGAGAGAGAGAGAGAGAAAGGCCTCATTTTAATATCTAAATAACTTGAGTTGTCTTAATAAGCAAATAAACTTTTCAATTATAGACAATGACAATTTATAAAATGATAAATTAAAAGTCAGTAAAACAATAATATCAGTTTAAGAAAAAAAAAAAGAAAGGAAAAAATAATACAATTTTTCTTAAATTAAGGAATTACAACTTTTTTCTATGAACCCACTAATCTAAAATCCTAGTAATGCCGCTAAAACAAGTCATCTCGTCTTATCTTTTTTACTAAATTCAAATACTAAAAATTAAATAGATTACAGGATACATTAAGTAAAATAGTGAAAGTAAAAAATTAAATAAAATTAAGGGAAAGTGCAGGAGTACATAAATAAATAAAGACAAATGATATGAGAGGGGTAAAATTAATAAATAATAATAAAAATTATTCTTTGATAAATTTTTAATAAAAAAATATTTTAAAGCTTGCAGGTTCAACAAAAAAACTCCAACTGTATTTAATTCATAACCATTAGAATTTACCATGTGTAATTATAATAGTTATTATGAATTAAGGAGGAAAACATAGAATTTGAGGCTCAAGACAAAATGTCAAGCCCCTAACACACAATTACACTGAATGAAACAGATAATAATAATAGGTAAACTTCTTAAGGGCATTTTAGAAATAAAAAATATTACACTTAACCAAAAATGGAAACAAAAGTAAAAAGAACAAGACAAAACCCTTTAAAACAAAAAAACAAGAAAACAAGAATCCCAGTGGACTGAAACATTTGGGACTCGGACAAATAGCAAAAGCAAACAAGGGAATATCAAAAGTCTTAGGTGCAGTTTTGGCAATGTAAATATTACACTTGCAAACAGTGTTTTGAAGTCGTAGAACATTGTTTTTGAACATTAAGAGAATAAATGCTAAGATAAAATTCAAACGTCACAAAAACATTCTATATGTAACCCAGTATATAAAACATTCTATATAAAATTTCAAATTCTTAATATTTAGAACTCTAATCAAAAGCAAACAGCCTAAAAAGAACTGGCAGTTGGAACACAGTAAAACCATTACCATATCAACAACTCCACCAAAAGACCCCATCAAGGGCCATCTGTTGAAAGCTAAAAAAAAAAGGGAACAAAAAGACTTTCTAGATCAAAAGTAAGAAAGGAAGTTTCAAGGACACAACTACCTCAGCAAAGAGATACCAATGAAATCAGAGGAAGCCAACTTCTCTCTTGCTTGCTCTCCCTTCTAATAGTTTTTGAAGATTTTATTCAATAGCATCATGCATAAATACTCACAGTTGGCAATTAAGGACCATTCTATGGGAAAACATACTTCTTTACATCAATGCTGTGCGAGATTCAATCCCACAAGCAAAGGATGTAAGGTAGGTGAACATCTTTGCAATCCTAGGTATCTCCATTGCTTACTTGTTCTAAGATTTGGAAATCAAGTTTTTCTTTCCCATTTATGGAGCTAAACCATTCTCAATACCTCAAACTTTACGAGTCGTTACAATTGCACCCAAAATTAACTTTATACCCCCTCAGGCGAGTAAACCATTATTTATACCTCAAACTTTGCAGGTTATCACAATTATACTCTAAAATCAACTTAACCCCTCACACACACCATTTTGGATTTTTTTTTTTTTTTTTTTTTTTTTGTCAAAATTGCGCCCCAATATGATTTGGTCAAATTAGACAATATAATAATATTATATGTGGGACCCGTTGTCTCTTGTTGAGTTCACTTAACCAGGGGACAGTTAAGTGAAACGTTGTGTTGGACTTAAGGAGAAGAAAAAAACCAATCCACCCAAATCCTCATCTTCTCATCGATTAAACCCCATCTCTCCTCCTTTGTCTCTCTCCCCCTTCATCCATCAAGTGAGATTTTCTTCTTTGAATTAATCAAAGATGATAGCTACTCTAAAGTGAGTTAACACAGCCTTTTCCACTATAATGTCTCTTCAATTCGGTCAATATCGCATTGTAGCTTTAATCAGAAACCTAATCACTTCTTAAAATCTCCCATTTCGGATGCTTAGAGCCGAATAGCAAAGCCAGCTACAGCCTGTGGAGCAAGAAGACATTGATGATGAAGAGGACTTGTTTGAAGGTGCAAGATACTTCCATTCTCAACTATTTTCCACTTCTTATTTTTGCTTGCCTAGAGTTGATTTCATTTTTGTTTGGAAAATTTTAAATGACTCACCGGTTTCGTTTGGAAAGTTTGAGTTATCACCGTATATGTGACGTCAAAATTGCAACTAGAATCTTAGCAGTTATATTTTGCAAAACTTTGACTACAATATTACCATTCATGTTCTTTGATTCCCCATTGTTGTGATTTTTTCCTTTTTGTTCTTTTTTGAAAAATACATCTTTTTTGAAAAATACATCAACTGGAAATTATTTTCTGCTAAAAAACTTCGAGTAATCTCTTAATCCTGGAAATGACGTGTGATCTGTCTTGCATATTAACTTTTAGCATTACAAGTTGTATATTGCTCTTCATTTCTGTGGATCTTTCATTTTTTTGTGTTTTGTATATGATTAATTATCCAATATTCACTGGTTTGTTGAGCCCTTGTTATGGTATCACACATGATGAATTGGTTTCTCCTTAGCAAATTTCACTTCGATTTATCGACACATTGAATACTTTTTAGATATTTTATTTTCAATTTGTTTATAACATCTGCTTCTTTTGGTGATTTCTCAAGGAATCAATGCTGTAGAGATGGGGTTTACTCAATGAGAAGAGGGGGATTTGGGTGGGTTAGCCACATATAATACTATTATATTATCTAGTTCTAACCAAAACTAAATTGGGGCGCAATTTTGACAAAGAAATCAAAATACGGTGCCTGAGGGGACAAGTTGATTTTCAGGTGTAATCGCAAAGTTTGGGGTATAAATGATGGTTTAGACCTTCTCCTCCCCCTGGCACCCCAACATCAGTTAGCCAACTCAAAACTCACAGTTTTAAAGTATAACAGCTCATAATCAAAACCCCCCAAACACCTGATCACACCAACAAAAATTTTCACTGCCTCGTTCGCTTTACAACCATTTCCTTCATTAGAATCTATGGAACTATGATTGAATTAAATGACAAGAGCGCTGAAATCGCTGTGGAATCAGGGTTTCAAGATTGGAGAGATTATTTATTGCAGCAGCGAAGTAAGTGGACGAAGTAAGAGGGAGTGACTCGATGGAGACCATAAAGTCGACGGCCATGGGTTTGGCCAGGAGGTGGTGGTGCTGGGATTTGGAGGTAGAGTAGTGAGACGAGAGTTGTTACCAGAAGGATCTATGCAAAACCTCCAATTGGGCAAGTTACTCGTTCATCACCAAGGCAAAGCAAAAAGGAACCAAACAAAGAAGACCAAACAAAGAAGTTGGGGCAAGTGGGTTGCCAAGCTCTAAGAACCCACAAAGCAAACAAAGCGAACCCCACCTGCAGTTCCAATACTCATGGCTTCAAAACCAAGATCTTGATCTACGATTCATCCACAACCAGAAAACAATGGCTATTAATAGAGAAACCCTAGATTCCATCTCCCCTGTTCCATTAAACAACTATGGATCTTTCCACATGATAACAATACGTCTTCTCCTCTCTCCTCTTTCCTTTCCCTTCCTCTACGAAGAATGGGTCTTACATGTCCAAGTTCTTCAAGGTAATTGTTTCTTCTATTAATTTCCATTAGTTCAATGTTTTGATAAATCAATAGTGCAAAAGATGATGCCAATCATGTAAGAGAGAGGAGAGAGAATCAATTGCAAGGGAAGCACAGCTTCAAGCAGTGCATTTTTTAAAAGCTTTCTCATGTTGGATTAGCTAGCTGATGTAGGTCCTGCATTTATTATTTTCTAATTTCAATTTAGACCAATTTAGTTTTTAAGGTGTAATTGTGACAACTTTGAAATTAGGGTGCCTGGAAGGTTAAATTCATTTTGGGATACAATTGTAATTAAGACACAATCAGGAGCCAAACAATTAAAGGAGATAAATAAAAGAGAAATAGAAGACATATGCATTAGTATCACAAGGGAAGAATTTAGCGCAAATTAACTCTCAACGATTAGGGCTAGAATACGTTGATTGTGGATTGGAACAATAATGGTTTTAAAGAAAGCCTTAGAATTAAAATTGTGGATTGAAATAAAAGATAGTAGAATACATAATCTATTAACTATTGTCCTATTTATACAAGTTAGGACGAATCCTAATCCTAGATTAAAAGTGATCCTAATTAGCTAATGCTTCTAGGTTGAAAACAAATCCCAAATAAATAAGGAACACTGAATTCTATTCCTAATTAATTAATAATTTCTTACTTAATTAGGAATCATAGATAAACAAGGAAACCATAAAATTTTCCTAGATGCTCCCGCATCGTTCTCCTCGGGTCTAAAAAAAAACTCAACTCTGATGAGTAAGCCTTGACATATTTTTTCATATATGTCCAGATCAACTCATTTAAGCTCATCCTTAGAAATCCATGCGCTTTCAGCTGCTGGTTTACCGAGCCACTTTACCAAGAATCTTCTATGCGGGTTGACTCGCCTAGATTTAACTTCTTCGACATCTAACACGTCTCCAACAGTATCAGCTTTTGTAACTGGCAGCTGTTGTATTTTGATCTTTGATAGAAGATAAAGCACCGTCAAATCCATGAAATGGATACAAGTCTGAAGTGTTGAAGACAGGACTTGTGAAAGAGAGAAGAAGAAGTTTTGAAACAAGCAATTGGCTTGATAAATTTTCATATACGGTTTAAGGTATATATAATACATAGAAAATAGTTCAAAATAGGAAAATAATCTCCTAATATCTTCTAAAGGTCTCCTAATATCCTTCTAATATATGCACAAACTACCCCAATAATTACAAGATTCTATCCTAATATCTCCTAAAGATCTCATAGTATCTGCACAATCTACCCCAATAATTATAAGATTCTAACAAGAGGCATGTCAACTAACTCATTTAAAGGCTCATGAGCTTGCTCATAAAGTAGCTTGTTTACATGCCTATCAAGCATGCATGTATATCAAGTAGTTTAATTGAAGGCATATGATAATTGACAGCATTCTAAAAATATTCACATTTTATTTTTATTATTTCAAAATTTTAATCATCATACACATTGAACCAAAAAACTCAAATTCAAAGATTTATAATAAATAAATAATTGTGAGTAGAATCTTGTACATTTAATTTTTGCTTCAAAATAGACTCAATGATGACAACCTGTATTGCTAAAACAAGGTAAAATATCTAATGAATCATATTCCTTGATCATTGATCCGAGTTTAATAAATATGACCCAGCACATCATTTTCATGTTTTCAAGGTTCGTACTGAAGTGGGCCCGAAAACACATCCCAAGTTCGCCCATAACGCGTCTCAACGCCTTATATCACTTTAAGCACCTCATAGACCAATTTCGTGAAAACTAAACAAGTTCATTAGCAGGACCCACAGTGGTTTTTGTGGGACCCATTAGTCCTCTTTATGGGACCCATCAATAGTAGTACTTTTCTCGTGTCAAAATGAGTTTGGAACATTCGATTGATTCGATTCTTGAACTAACAATCCTAGTTTTAAGAAATCGAATTCATCGGATCATTTTCACGTTTTCATGGTTCGTACCGACATGGGGCTCAAAATACATTTCAATCTCACCTCAGATAAACTTTCACACTCTACGTCAACGTATGTACCATTCAAACTGATTTCGTGAAAAATCATAACCCAACTCGATTGTTGAGCCCACAAGCGAGACCCACCAATGGGGGCCCACGTGTAGCGCCCACTTGCCGCTTAAGCCTAAATAGTGTCACTTTCACCCATTTGCCTATAAATAAAGGGCTTGGGGTGAGAGTTAGGAGGTGGGAAAATTTAGAGTTGCATAATTGAGGGAAAAAGAGAGACAAAATTTATCAAAACTTTATCAAAATCAATTTTCTAACCATTTTCAACTTAAATCTAAGCCATCTTAATGTTTTTCTTAGGTGAGATAGTGTTTTTGTAGCAAAATCGGAGTGAATTTTGCAGCAAAACACTTTTAGAAACACAAATCAACAACACAAACTCAAATCATCCTTCAAGAATCAAAGTTCAGCGTGTTCTTCACCATTTTCGAGCAAATCAAGCATTTTTCTCCAAAATAAGGTAAATTGAGAGTCTGAACGTCATCTCTTTTGTATTTGCATCTCATTTCAATGTTAAATTATAAAAAATTGAGTTGTTCGTGGGATGAACCCACAAAAACTCAATTTGGCAAAAAAACTACAGTTTCCTGAGCTAAATTGGCACAAGCCATTTGGCAAGTGGCGCCAGCCATCTGGCAAGTGGCGCACAACATTTAACAAGTGGCGCACGCCATTCGCAAATGGCTCACGCCAAATGACCCCAAAAATCTGCAAATTTGCTGATTTTTCTATATTTTCTAGTATTCTAATGATCATACACTCCAATTACCTTTGTATGGACGAATGTTACTTCCAATGGTGTGAGATCATCATCTCAGAAGCCAAATCATATAAAAGACTCAAATCGTGTCTAAATTCCAAGATTGAAGTGAATTGAGCTACACTGTAAAATTCATTTCTTGATTTGGATGAGTACGTTAACACTTATAACATTGTTTCTTGCAATAATTTATAAATTTTATTCATCTTTTTAAGATGAATATTGTAAGTATAAGCTTGAAACTTTGTTATAGTTATCAGATCTACTAATATTTAATTTATTCACTTTTAATTTTTGCTCTATACATTATATATTAGTATAACTATATATTTTTTATTTTGTCATTTAAATTTCTGCAATTTATTTCATTTTTGATTTTTATTTTTCATTTATTTTTATCATTGAATATTTATATATTGCAATTTATTCTAACTTTCTTTATTTTGTGATCTAATATTTTTATTTTGATCTTAACGTCCTAATATTCACATGCATCATTATCATACTAATTGTGTGATTGTATGTATTATGATTTTATTATCAATTCATGTTTATATAAATATTGTAATCTATATGTTTATGATTTATAATTTGAGATCACGATGTTAGATTGTTGTGATTTGATATGGATTCATAAGATCCTTATTTCTACTGGTCTATAATAATTATTTAATATTTATTTGTAATAATTTTCATTTTCTTTTATTGATTTTTATTAATTATAAGGATTGGTAATATGTAAGAAATAATAGGTAAAATGTATTTTAGGAGATGGTTTGTAACTCTTTTCTCCTCCCTTCTTCCTAGATATTTATTTTATGTTTGGTGTGTTTTATTTTGATATTTATATTATTGACATGTTTGCAAAAAAATGCATAAAAATGTTTTAAACTTCAATTTTCAATTAATCATATTGTTAACAAATTGTGAATATTCCAACAACTAAAAGGCCGGTTTAAACCAGACAAAATGAGTGTTTAAACATTTTCATTTTCGTACTCACCTCCCGAACTCATATCTAGTTAAAATCAAATTAATTGGTTCCAAAGAATTAGTTAATCCGAGAATTTTCCTTAGGTAGGGAGACGACTTCAAAAATAAATAAAATCTTTATCAAATTAAGGAAACCATTTTCATGAGGATTAAATGGGTTTGGTAAAAATCAATGTTATTAACTAAAATGAACTAAACCTGTTAGATTCGATTTTCTCAAACAACTTTTAGAAGAACCATGAGATGGCGCGAAAAAAAAAAACATCATCCTCCTCAACCTGGTGACTCCGCTAGTGAATATTATCAAGAGAGTTAACTCCATAAGTTGTTCAATTATTCACAAATTATTAATGATATCATTAATTTTTAGTTGAGTTTATTTTTTATGTACTTATAAATTGTCATTCATGCATAATATCTCTTATTAATCTCATTTTTACCCTACACCTTTCAGTAACATTAGGGGATGCAGTCATTCTACTCTACTCGACTGTTGAGATCCACCACTAATATACACCGCTCATATGTCAAGTACCATTTGGTATATCAAAAGAATTGGCACAATCAATTATCATCTTTTGCTTAGACCCAAAGCAAATGGAAAGAAACAAATAATTCCCACTTACAGAACCCAAGGCTTTATCAGCCCAGCCAAAGCCCATATAATTGACCTTAGTTCTTTCAATTAGGAAAAAATCTTAATAATATTTGTTTGATGCATTCATTCAATAAATGTGAGAAATGACGGTCTAAAACCCACGATGGTTTATGCGCCCAACCTCTGTATCTTAGGAAAAAAAAGAGACTATTGATCATGAATCGTGCGTGGGAGTTCATGCATTTCCTAATTCTCGTTCCCTTTGTTTTATAGTGCTATGGTTGTGACGTGCTACATTCATGCATAATCTAATTCTTTTTTTTTTTCACATTCATTTAGATATACTCCATCATGGCCCGATCTGAAAGATTGAAACACCAAAGAACGAGAGACCCGAACAAAGTGCCCGAAGCAAAACAAGCTAACCAAGCTCTTTCAGACAGTGACTATAGTGCAGAGGCCAAAGTGCAAAGAAGGGAAGCTCCTCCAACTTTGACTACCACAAAAGAAGTCCTACTAAGAGAGGCAGCTAGTCTAGGACCAAGAACCTCTTAATTAGAATTGAAAAACCTTCAACCCTTCTCAATTAGCCGAATTTAGTTCCCTCTAGTCCAATAGGCTCTGACCTTGGAATTGTATCTTTTCTAGATCAAGCAAACTTGTCAGTTATTGCTTCTACAGATAAGATGGTTGAGACTTGTATTTCTTTGACGGATATGAAAAAAAATGCTCGAGTGCATAGTGGCAACTAGCCTGGAAAAGATGACGAAAGCTAATAGGGAAAAGAAAAGATAATCATCGAAAAAGGTGAACGGGCAAATGATGAATCCATAAAGAAAGAACATCGAGACGACACATGACAAGACAAAGAGTTCTTCAAGAAGATAGCTACAAAGAAGACTGAATTTGAACTGGCAGAGTCAGAAAAATTTTAAAAAAATGGATAAAAAGCTTAAGAAGTTGCATGTATTTATGAAATCCAAGGACATAGACCAATAATATATGGATTTGGATGATAACAAGGATGAAAAATTGGAATTAATACAGGCAATTCCGATCACTTACAAGATGCCAAAGGTAGCGAAGTATAATAGGAATGATGATCTGAGAGTACACTTAATGTAGTATAAATCCATCATGAAACTAGCATGACTGCCTACGAGAGAGATTCTGCAAATGTTCTCAATGTATTTGATTGGGTCCGCTCAAACGTAGTACAACTTGGACAAGAAATTAAGAAGGGATTGGAGTGAGCTTACTACAATCTTCCTCAACGAATGTGCCTACAACCTCTAGATCGATGTTAATCTGAGAGATCTAGAGGCAACAATACAGAAGCACGATGAGCCCTTTACATATTTCATGGCTAGATGAAGAACCAAAATAATTCAGATGAGGAATAGACCCAATACAAATCTTTAAAATAAACAACTCACAAAAATACAAAAATTTATTTGAAGTTGAAGCAATAATTATAAAAATGATAAAATATTTAATTTAATATTATAGCATGCTATATGGTCTTTACATAATATACCATAATATATAATTAGCTTTTAAATGTAGACATTGAAATCCAACAAGCAGTGATGAAAAGAAAGAAAAAAAGGATAACAGAAGTTAGAAACCAAATGGGTAGCATTCATCAGCTTATAAAAGCTGAAACCCTGATTCATATTCTTAAGTTATGGTTTTAGAGCCATGGTGTGAACCTCACATTGTGTGCCTCATAATTTATTATTTTTTTTATATGACTTACTATTATAAGCCATTATAAAATGCAGTTCGGAATTGTAAAACTGAGTGTGAGGTTATTTACAGCTTCGTTAGCTTGTTGAGCTAAGGTCAAGCCAAAAGCTAATTTAATATTTAAATGAGCCAATTACCAGATGAGCTTGAGTCCAGCTCAAGCTCCTTAAACAGGTGATTAGCTGATCCTAAGCTTCTCAAAGCGCGGCTTGGCCCCCAGATTCTGAATCATGTTCAAATGTTTCCAAGAAATATGACTAGTTAATAGATTTAATGCAATCGAACTAGAAAACCTAGAGCTGGCGTATTGAAGAATAACTAGATAGTAACACTTAGTGAATTCAGTGTAATCTCCTCTTAAATATTTAAGAGAAAAAAGCACATACAAAACAATTAAGGAAGCTAAGAAAATAAATGAGGTCCTAATTAAATTTATTAAAAAAATTTTCATATTGACGGTATTCTCTTTCTTTATTAGTGTCAATGCTCCTACTTTATTGGTGCTTTAACCATGAATAGAGTAGACTTACCCATGAATTGAGCGGAATAGAAGCAAAGATTCATATAGCCGACCCCAACTAGTTTAGAATTAAGGTTAGTTATTGTTGTTGTCTAAATATTAATTGTAAACATTTAAAAAGTCAGGCAATTATAAGCAGTCTTTGGATTTAAACTTGAAGTTGCCCAAACATTAGGGTTTCTGTATTATTATTATCCCTAAATGAAACTAGGACCAACTAAAAAGAAACTGAACACTTTATTAACCAAACTGGTAAAGCTGGTTAATCAAGTAATCTACATTTTGATTATTGCTTTCTGCAACTTGGTTTGAGTTCCATGTATCTCTGACCATGCAAAAGCCTATTTGAGAAATGTGCAATCAATCCACACACAAGAAAGAGAGAGAGAGAGAGAGAAAGAGAGAGAAGAGAGAGTACCTGCAGCTTCAGTTGCATGGGTCCCAGGTGCCACCCTTATATCCACCTGGGCAAAATGAGGAATTACAGTGAGAGATACAGAGGATTAGATAGAAGCTACTCTGTTAAGCTCAGTGCAATAATTAAAATCCCGTTACAGTTACTTAATGGACATGTAATACCACTGGAGAATCCACAACAAAAGGCAATGCCCTAAATACATGAAGGAAAAGAAAGTGCAATGTTGCATAAGGGGGGAAAAAAAGGTTCCTCATCAATAAAAAATGGCGAATGCATTTTCACAAACTTGGATAATGTTCGATCCAACCAAGAAACAAGAAAGAATCAACTCATTAAATGTTGGTACATACTTAAAAGTGCATAAAGAGAATCTAAAGCCTAGCTAGGCCTGTGCCTTTTACAAATGACACAAACAAAATAAAGTTTGAGACAGTATTCAGCCTAGAAGACAAATAGTCTTACATAAAACTACTCATATTCTTAATGTAAAACATCTGAAATCTTAGCACCAATATTTTGATATCTAAAATAAAAAAATAAAAAGAAGAAACTACTGATATTAAAAATACCTAAAACCAGAATCCATCATTTACACTAAATAACAATAATCCCTAGAACAGCCATATGAGTTATCATCATCAAGAATTTTGATGTAAATTTTAATAATGTAAGCTTAGTTTTGTCCAGTGACTTTCCTATGCAGAGTTTTACATAATTTTGTATTTAGGAAATGTACGTTTATTATTATCTATGCATTTTGTTTTAAAAGTGATGCTCCCCAATTAGTATTAGCTTGAAATTTTCCTAGTCAGGAATCCACTTGTGCTTGTAGGCTACAGAGTTAGTCATCTCTGAAAACATCTAACCTCAGGCTTTGAACAATGGACTTTTGAGCATTTTGTTTTGGTATGCAAGATGCATGGCTAGCCTTTTTCTCCCCTATTACCTTCCTCCACAAATACAATGCCTGAATGCCTCAATTCCCTATGTTAATTCCTAGTTAAATCTTCATATATCATACCACCTCATGAAAAACTTAGCCTAGAAACTTAAATTGACTCCACTTGGTACCACAGTACCGTCCAATCTCACCTAACCTCTATTCTTTCTTATTGGAGCCAAACTAGCTATGCATGTATTGTCTTAACTTTATTTACCCGAAAACTCTTACTCTCAACAGTGCTCCTAGATCAATTTCATTTTTCTTTTAAAGAAGGTTCAGATCCTGATAGGATTAGGATTATGTAACGTCATGGAGATTCAATCAACGAGATCAAGGTTCTGATACCAAATTGTTGTGTTCACAAACCCAAAAACTCATCACAGGTCTATTAAGAGTGAAATCAGATTCAGGAGCTTAAGCTTTTGTTTTAAATTTGTTCTTTCCTCGACCTATGATTGCTGAAGACGGAAAAAAAGAACGCGAGCTCGTGGGAGGGATCTCTAACCTTAGACTCATTAGGAGAGAGAGTCTAGATCTCAATTAATTGGAAATAATCTGCTTGTTTATTTAATACGTAAAGCTTCCAATTTATAAGCACTGATAAAATAGTGGCAGTGAGTTTCCTAAATAGAGTAAGAAACTCCTGAAAGACAACTACTCAAAGATCTCCTATCATAATTAAAATAACTAATTAGGAAGTAATAATAATATTTAAATAAAAAGTAATAGAACCACTAAACTGAACCGCTGCATCCCATGAAAACTGCAAAGATTTAATTCTGTCAATTAATCTCGTGGGCCACGTCGCTTGTAGGACTTGCCTACAAACACATCCATAACAGATTACTTTAAAACCCCAATGTCCTTAAGGTTTAGGATTATTTGGGTCTTTAAATAACAAAAGCTTATAAAGCTATTGGATCAGTATTTCCATGAAAAAATTCCAACGTTATTCTTCTTAAGTAGAGTAATGCAATTCAAAGACCAGAAGGGGTGACGCTTCCTTATAGAATAAGCAGTTAGCTTTTAATAGTGTGAGGCCAGTAGTTTACCTGCTTGTTTTATTCTCCTATACAATTGTGAAGATAACCATATGAAACCAAATTTTTTTAACTCTTTCTACGATATCCTAATCCTAATTTAAAATTAACAGGTTTTGCCTTGGACACTCTGCATCAATTTCAACCCTCGAATTTTGAACTAATTTATGAAGAGAGATTTACGAAAGACTAAAAACCTTTTTGCCAAGTTGTATACATCATAACAAGGTAATCAAGCTGTGATTGACTATGCTGGAAAATTCAATGAACTGAGGATTGTTGCATTCAAAAAAATAAAAAGCTTCTCTATTTATCAAATTCAGCCTGGGCCCCAAGACCAGAAATGCAAAAGCAATTGCCAAATGTCAGATTACATAACCTACAAAATTAAGATGAACAAGAACTTGTAATTGAGACATGTTTGAAATTCAAGAATATCTTTTAAATCTGGACATAATTATTGAGGCAATAAAAAGGCAATACGAAAAAGAGAGGAAGGTAGAAAAAATAACAAAAGAAACCAAATGACTAAACTAACCAAGCATCTGGATCAGCCAATTAAAAAAGCAGAAAAGCTAAAGCAACTAAACCTAGTGAATTGATAAAGGAAGCAGGAAAGCCAAATAAATGTGTAATTGTAAATTCCCTCCTTCTCATTATATTTGCATGGTTTAACAAAACAGACATATTAAAAATTTAGTCAACAAAAATTACTTTGCCCCTTTTACCGTTAATTCATTAAAATATTTATAAAAATCCTTCATTTAATGAAGGATCATAAAGGTTATCATGAAAAAATAATTATTTACATGTATAAATTTAGAAACTTTGCAAACATTTTGAGATATCCAAAAAAGAAATAACAAGCAAACAAAATGGGTCGGAGAGAGTATTTACCATAAAGGAAGAAGGAAAGCCAAATAAATGTGTAATTATATATTTGCTCATTCAACTTTGTATTGAGTTTCATTTTGGTCACAATTTAGCTTGTACCAATTCTCATCAAACTTTAATTTAGTTTCAATTGAATCGAGGCCACCAGAGTCCAATGAGAGGCTCATCAAAAAGCTGGTCTCTTACCAATGGTGAAAAGAACGATAACCTTACTAGTTCGAGGTTACTAGTCTTATTTAATTTATTTCTAATGGTTCTGTTAATTTTCCCCATTTTTCCTCATCAATTGTGAAGACAAATAAATTTTCATGTTAATTTTCGAGTCTAATCTCTTTATCTCTGCCAAACCTGACGCTTCTTTAACTCTATCAAACCCTAACTGTCCTTTAGAACCAAATGAGTTTTCCACTTGGTATCCTACATCAACAGCATTAGGTGCCTTCAACTCTTTTCAATATTTCCTAAGACTATTATGTGATGCATAAAAAATAACCCAAATCCTCAACTGGGAAGATTTGAAAGAGAATGTTGAAATAAGAGGAGAAAGGAGATAATATCATCAACCAAAACAGGCTGGAACTTCTGGTTACACAACTAGGAAAAGATGAATAACTAAAACCATTTTCTTTTTATCATTACTCAAAAGCTGAAATCTGCAATCTGCATCCAAACAGAAGATTACAGCCTCATTTATAAGCGTACATCCAAATAAAAGGTTTTAAACATAAATACTAATGGAATAAGGGCTACAATATCAGATCCTACTAGAGCAAAGTCCTAAATAGTAAATCCTAATAGAAGTAGGAATTTACTATTCTAAATAATCCTAGTTAATTAAAACATAAAATAACCCTAATCAGAAAATTGTTACAGTACCATGAAAAGTAACATGCTACAGTAATTTGAACAGTTCTTTAGATTTTAAGTCCTCCATCAATTCCTCCATGGTAGAGAGCTCAACTCCTATGAGAAAACATGGATATAGTGATCATACATGGCGGAACCAATGTCTTCAACTTCTCTTTCAAAATAAAAGAGCTTTTTATAGTTGGTTTGCCTAATCGCTTGATGAGAAATTTCTCTTCTTGAACAAACTTTCTTCATATAAAGAATATCTTAAACCACCTCAAGCAGCTCTTCCAGTAGCCGATCAACCCAAGTTTCAGTCAATGGCTATTGGTTCACCACCTCCCTCATCAAATTCAAGAAAATAAATTAGGGCTCCATCATTGAATGTGGTGTGGAGCAAGTTTGTCTCCATGGTCTCTTCTTTTTCAGCATAGCAAACTGGCAGAACACATGGACTATCACCTATTCCTAACTCCTTAGCATCTTCTCACTTGAGTTAGGTATTAGACTTAGTACGATGCGTTGCATCAGAATCATACAAATAAGGATGGCCCAAAAAAATTTTTGACAAGCATCCATTGTAAAACATCAAAGGATACTTCATCTTTGTAACATCATCCATGTTAATTAAACCAAACACCTAGAAGTAACAGGAATTACATTACCTTTTCTAATCCAAGAAACTTTAGAAGGGTGGGGATGCTTATGGCTTACCAAATTCAACTTATCTATTGATTCTTCTCAAACTAAATTCTCAAAAATATCAATATCAATAATAACAACCACACCTTCAAGTTACCTAACTATGAAATCGCTGTATTCAATCTCCTGGTTTCACAACCGGGAAAAATAAATAACTAGAACTGATTTTTTTTACTGTAATTCAAAATCTGAAATTTGCCTCTAAATAGAACATTGCATCAATTTATAAGCATCTAATCAACTAGAATAAGGTTTTAAACATAAATATTAATAGAATAAGGACTACAACATAAAATGCAAATAGAATAAAGTCTTAAAAAGTAAATATTATAGAAGTAGGAGCGAAAATTCTCAGTAAACGCCTAACTTAATTAAAACATAAAACAACCCTAATTAGAAATTTGCTACAGTAGCATGAATGGTAACATGCTACAATAACATAAACAGTCTAGATTTTGAGTCCAGCATCATTATTTCACTTTGCAGCATCTTTGATGCCAAGGCCCGCCAACATCAAGAAATTTCACCCGAAATTAGATAAAGCACACGCATAACAATTTTCCTACAATTAATCTTAAATTCCTAATATACAGGTTCTTTCAATTTATAAGATATTATTTATGTTTCTAGCCTCAATGCTATGTCTTGGCACTAAAGTAAAAGGAACCAATCTTGAGTTATTGTCCAAGCATTCATAATCCTTTAGCTCTCTTTCCCCTTACCCAATAGAAACTAACAAGAACAAAGAAAGGCATATTCACATTAGCAAAAGTAGAAAAAAAAGACGAGCACTTTTAAGCATCTTTCCTTGAAGAAGTCATCTATGTGCCATTTCAAAAAGGAAACAGAAACCTAATTAGCTCTGCAATCACAAAACTCTACAATTGGCACATAGATTTAATGCATGTTAACCAAGGCAACTGGAAACAGTACAGCTATATGGTAATAGATTCTTATAATAGAACAGATATTTCATGCCACATAGAAACTAAGCAGTGTCGTAACCAACAGACCCTCAAAAAGACTGTTTCCACAAATAACATTTAAGAATGAAGCTGAAAACCCAATTAATACCTTGTATCGAGAAGGCAAGCTTCTCATGAGTTTCACACGCAAGCAAAGACCAATAACTGTCGCCATACTGCAATGTTCGACCGTTGGAGTAAATGTCACTCTACATAGGTGCAACAATTCTTGTTAAGTAAAAAAGCAAAAAAATTGAGCATCATAATAATAAAGAGAAGAAATACAATTAAGCCAGAAGTTCCTATTACCTCACATAACTATGCTTGTCATCAACTTGAATTGCATCTTCTGTTATCACTTTGAGCTCCTCTAACGAGTAAGGATGCTCTGGATCTTTTATATCTCTAATATGATTTGAGAATGTTAAGAAATACAAACTCCACAAAGGTCCATCCACATAGTTTGCCATCAAACTCACTAATCCCCCTTTTTAAATTCCACAAATATATCTCTTCAAAATGGTGGAAAAAATTACTAAACTATAACACAAGTTTAATGCAACACATCTCCACATATATTTGCATGTCTATGCTTACTTATCCATACATAGAAATATCGATATGTATTTAAATTACAAAAATCAAATATTTGTATTAATTAAATGTAGAAATACAAACAAACAAATATACTTCATTTGTCTCACTCGCTGCTCTGCTGGTGACAGAGTAAACTTAATCAGGATTTGGGAAGAATAAATAATTAAATGATTGCTTTCTAAGAAGAGAATTTTCCATAAGCATTAAAGAACTAATTAACAATTTATGACTGCCGAATTTTAAACATCTTAAATGATTGAAAAAATTATACCAAAAACAATTATAAAGGGGAAAGGAAATACTTAGAGAGACATAGATAAAACACATTGACGGTTTGTAGTTCTCAGAAGCTAAGCCCAAAAAGGGGTGAAGAGGATATCAAAAATCTCCTGTTGATCAATTGGCTCGACAGCATACTCATCAACATCAGTAGGACCACGTCGAATCCTACTCTCTCTCTTTTCATAAACTATTGGATTGGGATTTATAAGCCCAGACAACATTTTTTCCTGAGAAAGAAAAAGAAAGGGATATTCAAGTGAGTTAAAACAATTTGCATATAAGTTTAAATGTAAAAGCATATGTTTTGGATTCCTTTTTCCTTTTTTGGTACCTCTCTTCCTTTGTATGACGGAAATTAGCAAGAAGAATTTTCAACCCGTACTCTAGAAAAAAATAATGAAAAATTAGAAAAAATGGTGAAAAAAAATGTGAGGACAAAAATAAAATTACAACAAAATGAAAAGGAGAAGATAATGAGGGGAAGGAGACAGAAAGCAAAAGCACGACAACCTGGTGAAGTCGACTCGAGACCGTTGATCGCCTGTCACACTAGAGGAGGGAGATGGGGAAAGAAGAGAAATGAGAAGGAATTATGGTATGTGCTTGCTAGATGACGTCATGTAAAACGAAATCGAACGCAAAGAGGGAGAGAAAGGGAGACCGGAGCTGCTGCAGCGAGGAGGCAGCGGCGAGGAAGCGGCGGTGGTCTCAGCTGGTCGGCAAAACAAAAAATTGGGAACGGAGGGGTTGTAATCGGCGTTAGAGGTAAGAAAATGTTATAGAATTCTCTAGTTTTGATTTCTAGGAATGACTTTGGTTTGATTCGGTGTTTGGTTCGATCCAAATCATCGTTTTTGTGTGATTTTCAATTCCTTCGTGGGTTTCTCCGATGGTTTAATCTAATTCGTCGGTTTGATTTAGCAAAGAAGATATTTATTATTAGAATTTATTTGAATAATTCGCAAAGCTATTTTTAATTGTAAAAATATCCTATAATATATTTGGTTAAAATCAATATTTAGATTTTTAAATGAAAAACTTTTGAAAATGATTTCACGAATCGTTTGAGGTCGAGTTTGGATTTTGAGTCATCCTTGATGATCTCGAATTGGGCTTGTAATTTAAAACCTCTAAATCCAATCAACCTAGCTAAACTATATTTTGTAAAATTTTATTTGACATATTATAATTTAAAACCTTATTTTTGATTTATTTTTAATTCTAAGTTTTCAAATTTAATAATGAGGGGTTTTCCAAAAATAATGATAGAGATATTTAAAAAAATTGAGTTGAAAGCCTTGGTTAGACAATTTATTCAAAAAGTGATTCTAAAAACCAAGAAAACTGCAATGAATGAATGGAATGCTAAAGAGCCACATTTTAACAAATTGAGTACACACATTTAGATACTTTTGCTTTGTTGGAATTAGGGATTTTGCTGAGTAATAAGATATAATATTAATATAATTCTTCAAATCAATATATATTTATTTCTAAATATTAGTTAACATTAATATTAACATGAATATAATAATAGATTTAAATACTTTGAATTATAAGAGAAAGGAGGGAGATAAATATAAGTTGCAACCCTTCTTTTGTATGAATCTAATTTATAGGATCGCCAATCACATAGATCGGGTTGCCATCACCATTGATTTCTCAAATTGGCTGTAGTCCCATTTCCCTTGATGTTTCATTTATCAATTTCCTTCCCAATGATTTTATCAAAGAATTGCCCAAATTCACTTTTGATTTTATATAATCAATTATATAACTCCATCTTTTTGCAGCTGCTTAACCACATCATGTCTCAGATAAATATATCTATTCTTACCATTAAAGATTTTATTCTTTGCAATTCCTATTGCCGCTTAACAATTATAATGCATAGACACAGAAGGTGTTGATTTTATTCTCAACAGAATATTTGCTAAGAAGTTTTTCAATCATTCAGCTTCATTGCCAGCCAACTCAAGAGCAATAAATTCTGACTCCATGGTGGATTTGGTAATAATCGTTTGTTTGGCTAATTTCCATGAAACTATGCCACCACTAGGGATGCTCAAATGACCCGACTCGGTGAATCGGATAAAACCCGATCCATTTGTCAGCTTGGCGGATATGGAATTCAAAATTAAAACCCGTTTTGGATTTGAGTTAGGGATGACCTGATCCATACTCGACCCATGAAGGATAATTTTGTAATTATATACCAAATAAGTTGCAACCCTAAAAAAACCAAACTTATGCTCTCTGTTGCCGCTGCACTTGTACTCTTCACTTCATTCTTTTTTTACAGGGTCTTAATCTTCTCTTTTCTACCTCTCTTACTTCCTTTTCATAATTATTATTATTTTCATCCAATCCAATCAACATATTTGATGTGGGTTTCAGTCAGTCTTCTAATTTGCAGGTTCGTTCTAATAAATTTTTATTTTTAATTTTATTATATATTTATATTGAATCTATCAATCTTTTACAATATATTAGATTATAGACTTTTTTTATTTTTGTTTATACAACCTGTAATCTTCTTCTTCTCGTAAATGTTGTATATTGATAGAATATGTAATATTCTGTTGGTATAATTAGTTTGATATGATTTATATAGATTAGTTTCCTAATTGTATATGGTTAGGGTATTGAGCTGTATGACTATATATAGGAAAGTTATCGTACAATATGGGAGACGAAACACATCTCCTTTCATGGTATCAGAGCCGTGAAAGATACCTATCTTCTATCGATCTTCCTTCTTCTATTTCTATTTCTTCTTCTTCTCTTCATCGCTAATTTTATTCCTTTCTGATGGTGGAAAAAATTCACCCAGCCACCACCATCACGAATATCAAATTAGCCATTCCCTTAACCCTTAATTATGAATCTGCCCAGTATAGCAATTGGGCTACCTTGTTCACCATTCATGCCAAAGCTACACTCACCCATGATCATATTACTTCTCCAACGGGTGTAGTATCACGATCAATTGATGAACAAGCGCAATGGGTTCATATTGACAACATCGTGCACCAACGGATTTATGGTACGATCTCTAATGATCTCCTCAACACCATTATAAATCCAGAGGATACTGCACTTGATGCCTGGAATCATCTTGCCAACTTATTCCAGGATAATAAAACTGCTCGTGCAGTTCATCTCGAAACTGAGTTCGCTAATACTCATATGAGAGATTTTTCGGATGCAAAGGCTTACACTCGTCATCTTAAAGTTTTGGCTGATCAACTAGCCAACATTGATCAAAAGGTTAGTGATCAGAGGATGGTTCTTCGAGTCCTCACCGGCCTTACCGATGCGTATGATGGTTTTGTTACTGTTGTTCAGAACAAAGTACCTATGCCTACCTTTGCACAAGCTTGTTCTATGCTTATTTTGGATGAGACTACAAAGGTCGAACGTGCTAAATCAAAGGCAATGAATAATACTACGTTGCTTATGCGGACTACTGCTACTAATCCTCCATCTGATTCTTACAAGGATCTAGCTCCAGTGTTAGCCACTTCCAAAGGCAAACGACAACAATGGAAATAGCGTGGTACTAATCAGCGTGGGTATTAGACTAATCAGAATCATCAGAATTCTGGTGGGGATCGAGGAAATTTTCGAAACTCACAACAACTTTTTTATCCGCAGCCTCCTCCTTACATGCCGCCATCTGGTTGGAATTTCCCTTCGTGGAATGGCTGGTACCCATCACAGCCGTGGATGGCGCCACCATGTCCCTATCCAACAAATCCTTGGCCTCAACGTCCACCGCAAGCACCGCAACAAGGAATTTTAGGGTCTCATCCTTCACAGCAATCATTTTACACTGCTGCTGCCCCATCTGAGTCTATTAAATATGTTCTGACTGATATCGAACAGGCCTTGCACGGCATGTCTTTAAAGCCGCCAGAAGGACAGTGATATATGGATTCAGCTGCAACTTCTCACATGACTGCAAATCCAGGTACGCTCACCTCTTATTCTAAATTGAGCCGCAAAGATGGTATTGTTGGTAATGGGCATATTATTCCAATTCAAGGTTATGGTAATGTTCAGCTGTTTCTTTCTAATCCCACTTTAAACCTTCGTAATGTTTTGCATGCTCCAAACATGATTAAAAACCTTATTTCTGTTCATAAATTTACAACTGATAATTGGGTGTCTGTTGAGTTTGATCCGTTTGGGTTTTCTGTGAAGGTTTTTTCGATGGGGAACAAAATTCTAAGGTGTGAGAGTTCTAGGGATTTATATCCTTTCACCCTTCCTACATTGGTCATGAGTATGCTTTCTCTGCTGTTTCGCCAAATCTTTGGCATGCTCGTTTGGGTCACCCTGGCAAAGTCATTCTTCAATCTCTTAAACAAAATAAATTGATTGATTGTAATAAGGACAAGTTAGAATTTTGTACTTCTTGCCCTCTTGGTAAATTTGTTCGGTTGCCTTTTCAGGATTCGTTTAATGTTACTCATAAACCTGTTGAAATAATTCATAATGATTTGTGGTGTTCACCAATTCTTAGTTCTTCAGGGCACAAATATTATTTGTTGTTTCTGGATGATTTTTCGAATTTCCTTTGGGTTTTTCCCCTCTCACGCAAGTTTGAGGTTATTGGAAAATTTATTCAATTTCATGCTTTTGTTACCACATAATTTCAAACCTTAATTAAACAATTGCACTGTGATAATGGCAAGGAATATGATAACCAATTGTTGCATCAGTTTTGTATTCAGCATGGGATAACATTTCGTTTTTCATGTCCCTATACTTCTTCCCAAAATGGTAAAGCTGAGAGAAAAATCAGAACACTTAATAATGCTATTCGCACTTTTCTAGCCTATTCATCCACACCA
>CANUEP010285698.1:0-34600 GCA_947857235.1 Jatropha podagrica | reverse complement strand
ATATATATATATATATATAATTATTTTTCGATCCCTAGATTTTAAAAATTTTGAAATTTAAAGGTTTTCGATTAATTAAATTTATTAGAATACCCTGAACTTTATGAATATGCAATTTCATTTTATTTTAACATTTTTATCAATTTTATTTCAATTTCAACCTTTTTACAGCAATTACACACTCAATTACAATTAAAAATGAAATTGCAACTAGAAAAGTATTTTCATCATTTTTAATAAATCATGTATCTCTGATAAAAATTTAAAAAATTTCATTAGTCTAACCAAATAATGTTGCATAAATTAAAATGTTGAAATTAATATTTTTAAATGTATTTTATTTTATATCATCCATATTTTAAAAATGGAAAATCCTAATTGTAATTGTTAGATTAATAATATAGTCTTAAATATCACATTTCTAAATCTATAATGTGTCGTTCATTAAATATAATTATAATTTAATTATTATAAAGATTAAATATAAATATAAATATAATGTGGCTAATCATAAAAATTTTGTGCTTTACAGTTAAACGTATAAGTTAGAGTTTATGGAGATTTATTTATTTTCCATGTCTCCTCACAAGTAATAATATTATTTTATTCAAGAATTAACATTTCTTGTAGAAAATAAATTAAAAATTAAAAGGTTAATTGATGATACACTTTAAAAAATTCTATTGCTTATAAATAAATAAATAAATAAATATATATATATATATATATATATATATATATATATATATATATATATATTGAAAAAAAGGATACGAACATGAATTTACTGTCAAGTCATATATATATTTATTATTAAATAATATCTTAGTATTGTTAGTTCTTTCAATATAAAGAGCAATGAATTCACTGGCTGACAACTTGGATTGGAAAAATGCGAGCATGCTAGGTGTGTGAAGTATATCAACTCAAAAATAAAATACATTTAATATTATAACTTCAATTATAAAAATATCATTTTATAAAAATGGAAAATAGTTAGAAAATATATTTTGTTATAAAGAAAATAATTTAAAACTGTTTTCCAAACCTTAGTTAGATTTTGGAAATTGGAAAACTGTTTTTAAGTTTTTCCAATAAAAAATTAACTGATTTGAGCATAGAATACTATTTTTCAGTTTTCTTGGAAAATTTTTCCAGAAAAGTACTCCCGTTTTCTACGAGTGAACATACTCTTAATTTTTCTTTATAATAAAAGACATGTTTTCCAATTTTCTTTTATATTTAAATAATGATATTTTCATAATTAAAATTATAATATCTATGTATAATTTTTCTATAAAATATTTTCGTTGAAAATATAAAAATATTAAAATAACATAAAATTATATTATACTTTAATATATAATTAATTTTATTATTATAAATATATTATACCCTTCATTCGCAAGAATTTCACCAAAATGACAAAAATTGATATATATATATATATATTGTTTTTTTTTTCTACATGCTGATGTGACATTTTTTTTGAATTTTTGTAGCATTTCTCTTTTTTTTTATCTTTTTTTCCTCCCATTATTTATTTTAAAATAATTAATTATCTTTTCATTTTTATGAGTTTTAAATTCATTTAACTATTATAATATAAAATTTTAAATATTTCAATTATATTTTTTACGATAAATCACAATATAAAAGAAATATAGTTCCTTTTTCAATTTTTTGAGCATTTTTCTTTTTTTATTCATTTTTTCCCTCATATTATTTACTTTTCAATAATTAATTTTCTTTTCATTTTTATGAGTTTTAAATTTGTTTAATTATTATAATATAAAAATTTAAATATTTCAATTATATTTTTAGATTTTCATAATTTATATATATATAATAAAAAATTTTATTTTTATTTATATGTATATCTTTTATAATATTTTTATTTTCTTTTTTTATATAAATATTTATTTTATATATACAAAAAAAGCAACATTTAATATAATGTACGATAACAAAATAATAAAACAATCCACGTAACGTGTGAGCTGCCACCTAACTATTATTATTATAAGTAATTACTAAACTCTCAAAATTTTAGAAGATAATGATCCTAATTGTTCTTTTTTTGGGTGATTTTAAAGTATTTATAAAGGAATCTGAACAGTCCATCTTAAATAAATATTAGGACTCTATATTTATTTCTTATTTAGATGTATCTATTAGGGTTTCATATGATAATTAATTATTATATGTTAACAGTAATCAATAATAAAAATTTAAAAATTTAAAATAGAAAATTTCTAAATAGACTTTGTAATATTTTATCAATTATGAAAATTTTGAATAACATATGTGAAGTTTTTAAATTAAAATATAATTTTATTATTATTATTATCAAGCAAACTCACTTTTTCATTTTTTATTTCTTTAAAAAAGAAAAAAATAGAAAAAAAATATTTTCTGTAAATAAGTATGCCCTTGGCATTTGTCTCTCTCTATTGTCCCTCTCAAAAAACATTAAAATTTTGTCTCTTTGGATTATGATTTAATAATTAATGATATTACTAATTTATCTTCTTTTATCCAAATAAATATTAGGATTAAATTACTATTTAGTCCTTGAAATTTTATTAAATTTACTATTTAGTCTCTTTATCTTGGAGAATCAATTAAATGATTCTTGTGGTTTGTTTCTGTCTAATTAAAAAGGTCATTCTGTCCAAAAATAGACCTTTTTACCGTTAGTCTTTTGAAGAAGTGATTCAAAAACAAGAGAAGAAAATATAATAATAATTTGAGTATGTGATAAGGTGGAATTGTGCCGGCCCATGGTTGAAGCCCATTGAGTTAAGAGCCGAGGCTAAAAAAGTCCAATATGAGCCCGATGGATTGGGTTATATCAATCAAATGTCCAATATCAAATATCAAAAACGACAGAGGTAAGGGTCTGTGTATCGGGAACACGTCACTAAATTTTCTTATAAAGTACACTTCAAATATATATACCAAAACTTAAAAAAAAATCACTTTACAATTTAAACGTAATTAATTAATAATTAATATAATAAAAAATTACATTTTAATTCTAAATCCTAAAATAACAAAATGTTTAGTGCCTTATTAAACATAATCCTAACCATTATGGTACTAATTTAATTCGTATAAAACGACAATTTATATACTTTATTTTGATTATTTTGTAAAAAAATGCTAGTTTCGTCGCTCAACATCGCTGATGAGTTGTCTCTACTGCTGCTGCTGCTATTATTATTATTATTATTATTATTATTTTCTTGATGAACTAATGTCTCTATCCGTTGAAGCAGTAAATCAAAATGATCTTGGCCCTTGACGAGACTAAGTCTTACGTAGTTGCTTTGAGCACCAAATAAGCTTCCATGCCGGCCAGTGATTTTGGCTTCTGATTTTAGAACTTCGAAACAATCTTTATCTTCTTCTCTTTCACAGTTTAGCCATGCAAAAGCTGCATATATATATTAGAATTTAGAAACGATGATCTCTTGATATTATTGATACCTCGTACATCAAATGCAAGAAAGCTAAATCTTCTGCTTTAGAAAAAGATTTAGAATTTACCAGGAGAAGGTCCCTTAATTTTCTTGGAAAAGGAGCAGTAATTGTGATGAAGCTCTTGGAGAGAAAAACGTTTTGACATTGACAAGATGTTGCTCAATTTTCTCCACCGATTGCTCATTGTTTTGAATCCAAATTCAAAAATTCCATTTCCTTCTCCTTCTCCTTCAACAACTACCTTCAAAAGCTTCAGAACTCTTAACTGTGTTTCTCTTGGTACGCCATACGTATTTAGACTCATATATTCTACCATCCTTCGGTACACGGCTTCATCCTTTATTACTGCCCATCTTTAAATAAGAAAGAGTAATTCTAAGGTCGCAGGTTTTGATCCCAATTAAAATCAAATTGTATATATATACATGTTAGATGAAAGGTAAGGATTTATGGCCTGACATATGGATCAAAGCAACGAAAATAATTTTTTTTTATTGAAATATAGATATCTCTTATCATACAAGTGGAAGAAAAAAGATAAAAGTAAAAACAATTTTTAAAGAATTTTTGATTTTATTATTTTGATCCATAAGTGGAGCAATGAATCCGGCTCGGTAAGTATCTTTCTTTTTTTAATATAATATGGAGTCAAATGTCAAGAAAAAAAAAAAAAAGAATTTGTTGCATAGAGAACTTATTAAAGAAAAAAAAAAGGAAAAAGCCATCGCTGGATTTAAATAACTGATAATGTTTGTGCTAGGAGCCAAACAGACATACTTAATGAAATTATATTGATAGTTTAATACTTCAATTATTGAATGTAATGTGAATATAGAGAAGTTAATTCTTACCCAAATCTAGTGCCAGCATGACCAGTAATCTTGGAAAGTGTAAATATCATGAGATCTTCATCTGCAGGAGTTGAGATGGCTGTAAAATGAGGCCAATAATAGGCAAGATCGTATATTGTTTTCAATGATGCTCCTTCAAGAACTGCCTTCTTCAATTGACCATCAGGATTATTTGGGGAGGTCACAAACTCAATATAATTGCTTGATGACAAATCCCTTTTCTGTTTTGAAGACAAAGTGTCTCCATTGAACTTGTAATTTTCAGATCGGAAAAACTCTGTTTGCTCTTTATATACCTGTTCAGAGAATAAATAAATTAAGCAAGAGTGTATAGTTGGTCAAGAGTGTAAATAAAATTTGGATTAGATCAAAGTAATTATTTTCTAGGATCATTATAACGTATTTGAGTAGAGAGATAATGAACTCATAAGTTTCCTTATTATGGGAAGTCATAAGTGATAATACTACAAAGGTTGCCTAAGTGGCATACGATGTTGAGGAAGCTTACAGGGTAATAGGGGACCGAAGCAACAACCCTAGCCGGTGAAGAAGAAGAAGAAGAAGAGAGAGCATGCACAGCAGCATTAAGTAGATGAGTAGCTCCCGCTCCAAAAACAATGTATCTTCCACTGGTATTTGCATTACCAACAAAAGAGTGGAGTTTGAGGATCTGTGACTTAAGCTCCTTTGAGATTAAAGAACCATCATTGAACTCATAGCTCATACGATGCCATCCGGGCACCATCACACTGCTGCTCGCTGCATGTTTTATCCAAAACGGCTCTAAGAACAATGGATCTCCACTGCAATAATACACAGGAATCAAATTATGTATATCGAGTAAAGAAAAAGATCAACAATGAAAATTGTGATAATGATTGTTAATTACCTGTCGGCGTCCAGTTCACAATTTGGAATAAGGTGAGAGCAATCAAGACCTTGAAAGCAAGCATTGCATTCACAAATGGGTTTACCGTCAACACCTAATAAACCATCCAAGAAAGCCCTTCCATGGCCTGAGCATGAAATAGAGGCAACAGCTTCAGCTTCATCTACTGCTATTTTAGTCCAATTATTCCTTGCTTCCATTTCTCCATGCATAAACAGATTAATGAACATGAACAGATTCAGAATTATTGAACAACAAAGGAAAACAAGTAATATGTGTTTAGAGCTTTGAATCTTAGCCATATCTATATTTTTCTTTTCTTTTCTTTTCAATTTTCTCAGTAATCAGATAACTTTTGCGGGGTTAAGGAGCTCTATATATACATACTCACCTGAGCAGGGAAATTGGCGTTGTTTGGTAGACATGGGAATGAGACTATACTTAAATGATGTCCATGTGCGCAAATGTGAAAGCCCTAGGAAAGGATGCAATTAAACTTAGCTTAAACACTAATTAATTAGCAAAACCTCTACTCGTGTTTAAGAAAACCAGACTATATTTTCTTATTGCAAGTTGAATAGAATCAACCAATTCATTAGAATAAATTGACTTGGTTTACTATGTTTCTTCTAAAACTTTATTAAAATTTCCTTATCGCCCATTGTAAAATATATAATCAAACGCGGTATTAGTTAGGATGACACATAATTTTTGCACTTTATGCATTTATATTCTAAACGTTTGAGCAGAATTAAATCTTCCACATGTTTATATTTACTAATTTTTTTAATATGCGTTGCATATTTACCCTCTCTAATCCTATTCGTTATTTATTTTTTTTGTTAATTTTTTACTTATAATATACTTCAAATATAATAATATTTTAAATTGATGAAATAATTTAAATTAAGTATAAAATTTAAATTAAAAAATCTATTTACTCTTTAATTCTTTTATAATTCTTGAAATTTTTATAAGAAATATAAATAAAAACTATTCTATTAATTTGCAAATAGGAAGAGTTAAAAACATAAAATCAATATATAATTATGAATACAAACAACACTAAATGTTGAGATTGTAGTATCAATTCATACAATAAAATTATACTTACTGCAAGAAAAAGACATCATTGCAAACTCAATAATTCCTTATTAGCAAAAACTTGATGTAATAATTCTTGATAGTTAAAAGTAATAAATTCTTAATAGTAAAAAATAATTAAAACTAAACATATATATAGTGGTATGATAGGACAAATTTCTAATTACAATAGAATTACATTATAATATTAATATAATAAAAATAATAAACAGATTTCATTATTAGAATGAGATTAAAAATAATATTGAAAGATTTTATGATTCTTTGAAAAAAAAAAGGATTGATATTGTAATATTATTACCTTGCTATGTATTTTTAATCATCTCAACAATTACAATTACAATTATAATTTTTAATTTTATTTCATTTTTTAGGTATTGAACAATTTCCGATTTAGAATTAGATTAAACTTTCTAATAGAATTTGGATTCAAATAGAAAATTAACATAACTAATCAAAATTAAATTATATTTATTTTTTAACCAATAAAATTGAAGTCTTCAAAGGTACTTTTGTCAATTCACAAACTTAATATTCGCTTTTAGAACCTAATGTTTTCTAATTAGGATGTGACTAAATTATCATTAATGATATTATTAATCAACCAATAAAATACAAATAAAATTTAGAATTTCTATACAACAAAAATTTTATGATTTATGCATATCAATACATAGCCTAGTGATAAATATATATACGATTTCATAATAAATTTAAGTTTGAATCTCCTTTCTTCTATACTAAAAAAAAATTATGATTTGTTATATTATAATTTGAATATTCCCGTCGAAATATTTGAAAATAAAAAATAAAAAATATTACTATTACAAATATTAATTTTAAAATCCAAATAAAATTTAAACTTTTATTAATAAAATATAAAATAAAAGAGAGGAAGAAAAGAGAAAAGCAAGAACAAACATGTTAAAGAATACAGCACAGAAGAAATATATAATGAATTTTAGATTTGTAAAACAGGCTATCAATTTTATTTATAAATTTAGCAATCAATAGAAATTTCGTTGCTAACTCGTTTGTAATCCTTTTAGCAAATGTTAGCAACGGAAGAGTTAGCAATGGAATAAATGAAATATAATTTGTTTATTAACAAAAAATAATTTAGGTTATAATTTTATAAACAAAAAAAATTATGTTGCTACTCCGTAAGCAGAATGACAAAATTTAGAAATTGAAAAAGTTCCGTCGCTAATTCGCAAGCAGTAACCTTTAGCAAGTAACAAATCTATAAATAAATAAATTTATAACTCTAAATACAAATAAAAAGGATGAAGGGTTTACTAAATTATAAAAAATATAAATAAAAAATATTTTATTAATTTATAAAAAAAGAGAGTTAATACTTACCACAAGAAGAAAATATGATCGCAAACTTAATAATTTCCAATTAGCAAATGTTTGAAGTAGTAATCTTGATAGTCAAAAGAAACAAATTCTTGATAGAGAAAAATAATTAAAACTAAACATATATAATATGGTAGAATAAATTCTTAATTTGTATTAATATCGTAAAAATAATAAATTAAATCATAATTAGAATAGGATTATATTAAACTTTCTAATAGAATTTAGACTCAAATAGGAATAAAAATACCAATAAAATTAAAAATTTTCTAATTAATAGATGACTAAATTATTCTTATTGTTACCAATTAAATTAAGAGTTCATAAAAGGCATTTTAGATACCCAATGTTCCCTATTCATTTTTATATATATTATAAATAGTTATACTATATCTTTATTTATATACAGATGTTTATAATTTACATGTCAATACTTACAACTTATTATTTATATTTGGTGTGGATGATAGAATGATTTGAAAATTGTTATACTTGCTCCATCATAAATATAAGTGTAGACACCAAAATTTTATTAAGTTAGTTTAATTATTACTTAATTATTGATAGCTATTGAAATTCATGTGTTAAATAATAATAGTGATAATAGTAAGGAATTTAATATAAGTATTAATAACTATATATTAAAAAAAAGGAGAAACTAAGAAAACTTTCTTGATTAACACTAATAATTAATAATTATTGGTTAAAGTACAAGTTATTAGCAATCATTAATTTTTATTGTGTATTGAAATATATACATTTTAGTGTTTAAGAAAAGTATGAAGAAAATTAAAGGAAAAAGAAAATAAGAAATAAAATTCAAATCAAGGGATTTAGGAATCAAACCAACCAAAAGCTTATTGAACCAAATCAAACCAGTTGAAAGAAATAAACAATTAATAAAGTAAAGCACATGTTGATGATAAGAGAGACACACACTAATGTTAATGAAACAAAAAGTATGCTCATTATTAAATATAATCTTTGATATTGAAACATTATGGTTATGATGCAAATTTTGTCAAATATTGCCTTAAAAGACTCAAACCTCGCATGCCAACCCTTATGTTGATGTGATTTGGGTTCACAAATAACATATTCTTAGCTACTTAAATGTACCACTCCATGGTTGTTTGCACATTATCTCCTTATAATCTAAGTTTTACATCTCTTTACTATATAAACCCTATACCTTATTAAGTTAGACATTCTTTGTTTCTTCAAATGGATTCCATCTTTCTACTTCTTGAATCCAATTCTTCATGGAGAAATGCCAACTTATATGTCTCAGACCCTTATTTCTTTAGCAAGGTAGAGCTACAAGCCGCGGATGAGCTGCTCCAGGTTCAACTTAAAAAAAGCTCGCTCGAACTCGTTCGATAAGTTTATCGAGCCGAGCTAATGAGCTTGTTTAATAAACAAGCCGAGCTCGAGCTGGGCGCAGTAGCTCGCGACCTGGCTTATGAACAAGCTCATTTAATAAGGCTCGTGATCTAGCTCGATAAATATATATTATAATACGTAAAAATTAATAAAATTAAAAAAAATAAAAGTAAACTTTCTTTGACTTGTTTATCTAGGATTCCTTTTTAAAAAAAAAAATTAAGAGAAAGTGTTCTTCGAGAGATTAGAACAAACTTTAAACCTAAAAACTAAAATATTTTTTAGCTCCTTGCATGCCTCTTCACCGCTCTCTCAAATATTCTACAAATTCAATAAAAAAATATTACATCTTCTTAGATGAAGATCTATGTTGTTTGGGCTTTTAATAGGTATTTTTCCAAACTATAAAATTATTTTGCTTTGTGACTTCTTCCTAATATTTCTAGTATTGTTAACCTCTTAGATATGTAATTTGTTAATTAATTATTTAATATAATTTTTGAAACTTTTTTATGTTATTTAGAATCTTTTAACATTTTGTTAAATTTTTAATGTAGTTATATAAGAATGAAATTTCAATATATTTCGTTGCTCAACTAATTTATTTTTTTAATAGTTTTAATTGACAGTATATTAGCTTTAGTGGATATTTATTTTTTGATTAAAGAGTTTGGCATCATAAAAAATGCTAATATATGTGTGAATTGGCTAGATTTGGCATGATTATAGAGTAGAGATTAAGTTTTAGTTTTAGTTGATACTAACATGTGCTTTTAAATATGTGGTTTAAATTTCTGCACTTGCATTTTAAATTTCTACATTTTGTCTATTTATATATTCTGCATTTTAATTCTGCATTTTTTGGTTGAATTTTTATATTCTAGCATTTTGTCTATTTATATTTTCTGAATTTTAAATTCTTCTTCTAATAAATTTTTTTATTTTTATATTCAACAGAATGTCAAATCCAAATGAATCTATAACACATTTCTCTACTCGAGATTCAAATGCATATTTAGGGATTGAAAATTTAAATTTAAAACCAAACCAGTCCATAGAAAATGAAAATGCTACACTTAATGAATTAGGCGACGATGAGGAAGAAAATCACTGTTGTACAAAGAAAAGAAAAAAGACATTAAAGGCATAGGAATAGTTTAAAGAGGTCACTCTTCAAGATGGAACAAAAAAAGGTAGAATGTATTCATTGTAAACTTCAATTTTCAATTAACAAGATGGGGCCAACATCACAATACCTTAGACATTTAAGTTGTGCAAAGAGGCAAATGACTATTAGCGGGCAACAAACACTTACCATCTCTACGATGTTGCGTCATTTAGAAAGCATTACTACTGTGCAAAATTTTAAATATGATCATTCAAGGGTAAGGGAACTCCTTTCTCACATGGTTATGATTCATAAGCTACCATTTATGTTTAGTGAATATGAGTTATTCAATTTATTTATGATGAATATTGTATCTACACATTATCAAAAAATTAGTAGTGCAACACTTAAAAAAGACTGCTTTACTTCTTATGAATTAGAGAGAAAGAAAATGTTGCACTTATTGAAAAATGTGAGTAGAGTAAGTGTCACAACAGATTTATGGAAATCAGGACAATATATCTCTTATATGGTTGTTACTTGTCATTTCGTGGACTCAAATTCAAATTTGCAATGTTGAACTTTGAGTTTTTGTGATATTCCCTCACCCCACACTAGAGTTATTCTTTGTGATGTTTTGTATAGATGTTTGGTTGATTGGGGCATGAAAGTAAAGTGTAGACAATAACAGTTGATAATGCTGCATATAATGATGATGCAGTGAGAACTTTAAAGGATAGTATTTTTTTATAAGAATAAACTTGTTAATGGAAAGTTATTTCATGTAAGATGTTGTCCTCACATATTAAATCTTTTAGTTCAAGATGGATTTATTTATATTCAAGATAAAATTAGAGATGTGCGTGAGAGTGTTAAGCATCTTGCAGCTTTTGAGTCTTGGCATATAGTATTCAGTGATATTGCTAAGTAATTGCATTTGTCGAGCAAAAAACTTCTCATGGATTGTGGTACAAGGTGAAATTCAACATATTTCGTGCTTGCATCTACTTTGAAGTTCAAAGATGTGTTTCCTCGATATCAACAAAGGGATCCAAGTTACCAACATTTACCTAGTGGGGAAGATTGGCATAAGGTAAAAAAAGTTGCAGATTTCTTGAAGAATTGAATATAGTCACCAATCTCATATCAGGTAGTGAATATCCTACTGATAATTTATTCCTTCCTGTACTTTTTAAAGTGAAAAAGTTATTGAATGAAGCTTCTGTGAGTAATGATGGATTTATGGAAGCAATGACTGAGAAAATAAAGCTTAAATTTGATAAATATTGGAGTGATTGTAATTTGTTGATATCCATAGCAGTTGTTCTTAATCCAAGAAATAAGATGAAGATTATTCAATGGTGTTTTCCAAAAATTTATTCTGTAGTTGATTTTATTGTACACATGACTACTGTTTTTAAGACTTTGCATATGCTTTATGATGAGTATATTGAGGCTCATATTGCAAGCAATGTTGAAACGGATTCTGAAGATTTTACTCAACTGCAGTTTTAGTTCTACGGTTATTAGAGTGGGAACAACTGAATTTGTTCCCAAAGAGAAACTTGTAGTTTTAGTTCGACAATTACTAGAGTGGGAACAACTACAGGAAGAGAAGAATTTGATTTTTATGTAAGAACTGTTGAGCCAATATTTGAGAAAGCAAAATCTGAACTAGATGTATATTTGGAAGAAGGTGTTCATATTTCTAATGATACACAATTCAATGTATTGCAGTGGTGGAAGTTGAATAGTTTGAAGTTTAGAATTTTGTCAAATATGGCACAGGATATCCTATCAATTCTATCACAACTGTAGCTTCTAATTCAGCTTTTAGTGTTGGAAATAGAGTTATTGATCCACATCATGCTTCTTTGGGGACATATTAAGTTAAAGTTCTACTTTGTGGGGGAGATTGGTTGAGAGCTTTCTATGAAATCAAGAGGAAACAGAAAGTAAGTTCACTTGCTTTAAATATATGAAAAAAAATAATAATCTTACTTATTCCCCAAAGTATAGTGATTTGTCTCTTTTAATTATTGATAGGAGATCGTGGATGAGAAAAAGGAAATTATGCTACCTTGAAAGGAACTCTACATAAATCAATTTATAAGGTACTTTCATCTTATTAATTTTAAAAAATAATTAATTTGATATGGAGAGAAATTTATTGTACACATAGAGCTGTAAAATCTTAATTATTAATTTGTTTATCTTATTAGATACTAGTAACTAATTTTATTCTCAAATTAATTTTAAGTTTATTGTCAAAGATGAATCAAAGCAAATGATTTTGGTGGATGAAATGGATCAATGAATGGAGAGATGCAAACTCATGACTTTCATATTAATTATATTATTATTTCTGTTGAGTTTGTATTGAAGTTTTTTTCAATGTTGAATTTATTTTAAATTAGTCGTTAATGTTGAATTGATTATCTATTTTATAATTTGTATGATTATCTATTTTAGGTTTGATTTGCGGTTTTGCATGTTAATTGGAATTTATGCAATTCCTTTTTATATACTCTACATTGTATTTAATGGTTTAGTTTGTTGCTTGGTTTTAGATGATAAACATTTTGAATTCCCAAAATCAAATGTTATTTTGAGGTTTTATTTTTATATTTTTGCAATTTTTTTATTTTTTTTATCAATTGTATTTTATTGCAAGTTTTTCTTAGATTTTTTTTAAAAAGTACTTATAATCGATCTTGCGTCGAGCTCGAGCTTGGCTTTTTTATCATATCAAGCCGAGCTCGAGCTGGGCTCGTTTATATTATTGAGCCAAGTTCGAGCCGAGCTAGAGCTTGATAATTTTTAGTCGAGCCGAGTCCGAGCTTAAATTTTCAAGCTCGAATCAAGCTCAAGCCGAGCTCGAACTACTATAAAACCTTATCGACCCAAGCTCGAGCTACACAAAGCTCGGCTCGGCTCATTTACCGCCCTAGTAAGAAAGTAAAAGAAAAGTATGAGTTGCTAACAAATCAAAATATGCTAATTCCTGAGATTATTGAGGATAAGTCTTTGTATGGAAATAGTTGATTACTTGATGTTTTTTATTTTCAGAACCGGTGTGGTCTTCTGACTAAGAGTTTTCATATATATCCTTATCTTGTGAGATTATTTTATGACAATCTCCAATATGATCTTAGCACTAATACCTTGATATCCAATATTAAGGGTTAAATTATCATCATAAATGAAAAAATTTCTTTCTCATGTTTTTGAAATTTCAAATGAGGAATGGATACTCCAAACCCTATCAGGATAGTCAGAACGGCCTCTATCTCCATTTAAGCAAACCGAAGTTACTTTAAATGATAACTCATTAGGAACAACCTTTATTCTCAGAGTAAGAAAATTATCTCTTCTCTCCGACTTTATTCATCACTTTTGTGTTCACTATATTTTTAGGAAGGAACTAATGAGTTATCATTTTGAAAAATCTAATTTATTCTTTATTTCTATGTTTTTAATAAAACAAAAGTAAACCTTCCTACTTCCATTATTATTTTTATAAATAAATTAAAAATAAGTGTATCTGCCTATCTTTTGAAAAAATTCTCACTGTTATTTTCCACCTCTATAAAAATGTATGTCATTAGTAAATCTTGCCCTAAATCTTATTTGGAGAAGTGTGTATTAACTTGCTTAAGTTCTCAACCTATGAGGACTCTAGATGATATAAAAGAAGCTTCAACCTCTAATCGGAAAGATAAAAATATGGAGGATATTCAATCTGAAGATCAAAAACTAAATCCTATTGTAGAAACAAAAGATAAATAACAAAAAGCACATAATATAGCTTCTACCTCCCACAATATAGATGATTTATATAACTTAGTGTCAGATTTAAAATCTGAATATAATATATTGAAATTAGAAATTTTGAGTCAGTTACAAAATTTACAATAATAGTAATTTGAGACAACTCAAACATTATTTTCAGTTATTAAATTTTAACTAGATATCTAATCATAAATAATTAAATTATAAATTCATAATATTATTCTATATTTTAATATTCATTTATTTTGTATATTCGCATAATGAAATCAAGCCTAAGATTAAAATACAAATCAAAACTAAAATTAGAATTTCTAAGAAAACCTCAAATCTATAATGTATATATAAAAGTACGAATAAGGAACATTGACTCCTTAAAATGCCTCTATAAATTTTTAATTTTACTGGTTAATTAAAAATGTCATTAGCGGTAATTTAATATTATTTTCATTAGTAGACTTTTAATCTTATTAATATTTTATTAGTTGATTATAAATTATTTATTTTAAAAAATCATTAAAAAATATTAAATACCAACTAAATAGAAATATTAAATCCATTAGAAATCCTAATATTAATCTAATTGTAAATTTTTATATAATAATATTACGATAATTATATGAACTAATATTTAGTTCAATATAATAGTAATTACGATAAGTAGTAATTGATTATTATTGCTGTAAAGAAAGTTTATTTAAGCACTAAATATAGAAAAAATAAATAAATATCTATATAAAATAAATATAAAAGTACGAATATGAAGAATATTGGGTTTTTAAAATGCCCTTGTAAATTTTAAATTTAATTGTTAACGGTAAAGATAATTTAGTCATTTGTTAATTAAAATTTTTTTAATTTTATTGATATTTTTATTTCTATTTGAATCTAAATTCTATTATGAAGTTTAATCTAATCTTTAATTACGATTTCAATTTATTATTTTTATTATATTAATATTAATTAGAAATTTATTTTACCGTACCAGTATATTTTAATTGCTTTTGGCTATTAAGAATTTATTTCTTTTGATTATAAAAAATTATTACTTTAAATTTTTGTTAGTTTGAAATTATGAAATTTGCGATTATATTTTCTTCTTGTGGTAATATTAACTCTTTCCTTTTATAAATTAATAAAATAATTTTTATTTATATTTTTTATAATTTAGTAATATATATAAAAGTGCGAATGAGAAACATTAAGTCTCTAAAATTGCCTTATAAACTTTAAATTTAATTGTTAACAATAAGGATAATTTAATCATTTTTTAATTAAAAATTTTTTATTTTTATTAATATTTTTATTCCTATTTGAATCTAAATTCTATTAGGAAGTTTAATCTAATCCTTAATTATGATTTTAATTTATTATTTTAATTTTATTAATATTAATTAGGAATTTATTTAACCATACCAATATATATCTAATTTTAACTGTTTTAGACTATCAAGAATTACTAATTCAAATTTTTTTTAATTTGAAATTATTAAGTTTACGATCATATTTTCTTCTTACGGTAAGTATTAACTTTCTCTTTTTATAAATTAATAGAATAATTTTTATTTATATTTTTTATAATTTAATTTTTTTTTATTTTTTTATTTGTATTTAGAGTTATAAATTTATAGATTCGTTATAAATTTGATAAAGGTTTCTGCTTTCAAATTAGCGACAAAATCTTTTCCATTGCTAAATTATGAACTTGATTAAGGGTTCTACTTATGGACTAGTAACGAAATTTTTCCATTTTTAAAATTATAATCTAAATTATTTTTTATTAATTAATAAATTTTATTTCATTGTTCTTTTATTATTAATGGTTGACAAAATGATTACAAATGAATTAGCAATGGAATTCTATCAATTGCTAAATTTATAACCAAAATTGATAACATATTTTGCAAATCTCAAACTCACTGCATGTTTTCTTCTGCGCCACATTTTTTAGTATGTCTGTTTTCATTTCTTTTTTTTTCTCTTTTTATTTTATTGATAAAAGTTTAAATTTTATTTAGATTGTAAGACTAATATTTGTAATGGAATATATTTTATTTTTATTTTAAATTATTTCGATGGAACCATAAGAATTTCAATATTCAAATTATAATATAAAAAATCATAATTTTTTTTTTAGTGTAAGGGAAAAGGGATTCAAACTTGAATTTATATCAAATCGTATATACATTTATCACTAGACTATATTTTGATGTGCATCAATCATAATTTTTTTCTTGAATAGAAATTTTAAATTTTATTTATATTTTATTGGTTGATTAATAATATCATTAATGATAATTTAGTCACATCCTAATTAGAGAATATTAGGTTCTTAAAACATCAATGTTAAATTTATGAATTAATAAAAATACTATTGAGGACTTTAATTTTATAGGTCAAAAAATAAATATAGTTTAATTTTGATTGATTATGCTAATTTTTTATTTGAATCTAAATTCTATTAGAAAGTTTAATCTAATCCTAAATAAATCTAAAAAATAAAATAAAATTAAAAATTATAATTATAGTTATTGATATGATTAGAAATACATATATATAAAATCTACTATATATAATTCAAAATTATTAATTTTATCCTATAAAAAAAGAATGTACCGTAATAATATTATAATATTAATTTTTTTTTATACAGGAAATCATAAAATATTTCAATATCATATTTAGTCTCATTCTAATAATGATATCCATTTATTATTTTTATTAGATTAATATTATAATATAATTCTATTATTATTAGAAATTTATCCTATCATACAATTATATATATGTTTAGTTTTAATTACTTTTAACTATTAAGAATATGTTACTTTTGACTATCAAGAATTATTACATCAAGTTTTTGCTAATTTGAAATTATTGAGTTTGCAATCATATCTTTTCTTATAAAAAAAGTAAAATTTTGTTGTTTGAATTGGTACTGTAATCTCTTTATGTAGTGTTGTATGTATTCTTCATCATGAATTAATTTTATGTTTTAACTTTTTCTATTTACAAATTAATAGAATATTTTTTATTTATATTTCTTATATGAATTCATTTTTTTAATCAAATATATGATTTTAAACTAGAACGATCTATTGCCAAAGGAAAATTATTCAAAATATTAGATATTATTATTTGTATAGAATAAAAACTAACGCATCGGTCATGTTGAGATAAAATTATACTGCAGTTCTGACATATTAAATTAGCAAATATAAATTATATCTATACATGTTGTTCATTGATTTAATTAATAAAAATAAAAATTAATAATTATATTATATCCCTTATTTATGAGAATTTCAAAAATTATAAAAAAATTAAAAGAGTAAATGATAGTTAATTTTTTTTTTATTTTATATTTTAATTTTAAATTTAGTTTAAACTATTTCATCAATTTAAAATATTATTATATTTTAAATATATTATAACTAATAAATAAATAAATAAATAACGAGTGCAAATATTTTAAAAACTATTTAAATAAAAAAACCTAATATATGTATATAAGTAGGAGACTAGGAGAAACCTAAAATTAAATTAAAAAACCTAATATATGGCAATCCAACATAAGTCGCTAGACGACAAAAATTAGAACACAGTACCACTGAACCGCCAAAACACTTGCCCAGAATGAGTGGCCTAAATTCTTTTTCAAGGAGGAATGACCCTCGAACTCATCTCCCTCCGTCAGTACTGCAATGTACGGTACAAGTTCTTCCAGTCAAATTCTTTTTCTTTTTTTTTTTTTTTTTTTTTAACTTTGATACAGATAATTTAACTTTAGTCAGACTATAAACTATACTATATATAATCCGTAACACCATTTTATTACAAAATAATAATAGTAATTATTACTGAAGAAACAAAATAATTATTTCGAAGGAACCTTACAAGTATTCCTACGTTGAAGGGAGGATAGCTCTGTCATTTCAGAAATTGACCCTTAGTTTTAATTGTCACCATGTTTATAACTAACTAAACCAATGGTAAGTCAGAGTGGCATTCACTATAATTTATGGGTGTACATATAACAGATTGACAATTAAATATTATTAAAACAGTTAATATTTATTAAAATAGTTGATTTTACCGAACAGACCCTTAATCTTATAATGGTTTATTAAAAAGTTTTAAAATTGTAATTATTTGCATATAATTATCTTAAAAATAATAATTAAATATTATATACTCTTAAAAAAAATCCAATATATTTTATAATAAAATTATTTAATAAAAGAATTTATTTTTCAGAACGTGATAAAATTCTTTTAAAACGCCAATATTATATAATGAAATATTTTCTAGTTGAAGGTTTCAATGACATTAATGTGACAGTTATTGGTGAGGTGAGGGTTTTTGATTAAACAGAATGAAATTTATCAGAGAAGTCCAAATAACGAAATTTCAGAAGAATCTTAGTTGTTTGTCCAAAGTTGAAGGGAGGATTTCAGAAATAGACCTTCCGTTGCTGTCTGTGCTATACTATATTAAGAAAATTTCACTAATGGTTAATATGTTAGTACTATAAAAGCAGCATTAGATCACTAACCAAAAAGGCAAAAACCAAATGAACAATAATTCAAAGTTTATACCTAACCGACTGAGCTGTAAGTCAAAGTTTCATTAGCTATTAATTATATTAAAGAAGCATTGGACGAGTAACCAAAAACCAAGGGAGTGCCCTTGGCTTTGGCTTTCAGTGACCAAAATGGGATTCAAAAAGTTGGAGTTTTTAGTGACAATGGTGGCTTTCAGTGTTATGCTTCTTAGCAGTGTTGGAGGAAAGGTCCATTACCATGATTTTGTTGTAAGTAATCAATTTGTTTATTTTGAAAAATGAATTGTTATAAAAAAATGATAATAATAGTGACTAGATCGGGTTTATGATAAAATTTCACTTATTATATGATTATTTATTTTTCAGCTGAAAGATAAAAATTTTACAAGATTGTGCAGCACAAAATCTGCTCTAGTAGTGAATGAAAGCCTTCCAGGGCCAGTGCTTTATGTAGACAAGGGTGATACAGTTTTTGTTAATGTTCACAACCAAGGAGGCTATAAAGTCACCATTCACTGGTATATGCCGACTGACACTTCTCCCCTTTAAGAGTTTATGATGTAGTAACTGTGATGGTTGCAGGCACGGAGTGAAGCAACCAAGAAACCCATGGTCTGATGGTCCAGAATACATTACACAATGTGGAATTCCGCCTGGTGCAAACTTTACCTATGAGGTCATATTTTCTGAAGAAGAAGGTACCGTTTGGTGGCATGCCCATAGTGACTGGACAAGAAACACTGTCCTTGGAGCCATTGTAATTTATCCTGAACAAGGAAAATCCTATCCTTATCCCAAACCTGATGCAGAAGAAATCCTTGTACTGGGTAAGCAAAAATTTCTCTATTTCTTTCCAAATATTTACACTATATAAAATGTTCAATAGTTCTAACAACTCTTCTTTTTCTATTTTTGGTTCATTTCCTTGCTTTCAGGTTCATGGTATACCTATGATGTCAATCTATTAGTTGAACAAGATCTTGCTTCTGGGGATACTTTACCGGTGTCCGATGCTTACACCATAAATGGCCAACCAGGAGACTTTTGTGCTTGCTCCAACGGTAAATAGTTTAAATAGTAATCTAGCTGAATCGAGGCAAGTTATGCCTCAAATTGTAAGGGTAATAACTATTTTGGTTGCAGAATCAACATACCGTTGGCAAGTTGATTATGGGAAGACGTATCTTCTTCGCATAGTCAATTCAATCATGAACGCAGAAGTATTCCTGGCAATTGCAGAACACAATCTCACTGTTGTGGGAATGGATGGAGCATATCTTAAACCATTTGTCACAAGCTATATACTGATAGGTCCAGGACAAACCATGGACATTCTTGTCACAACAAACCAGTCTCTTGGTCAATATTACATTGCTGCTAGACAATATACAGGAAGGGTAGTTTATGCTACATATGACGAAACAAATGTTACTGCAATTCTTGAATATAGTGGCAACTATACTTCACCTCCTGCTTCTCCTTCTTTCCCATCCACAACCCTTCCTTCTTACGCAGATATGGATGCTGCAATTAGTTTCAGGAATAACTTGAGAAGCCTTCATAATCAGAGTGTCCCGAAAAATATTACTACCCACATGTATATTGTAGCTTCTATGAACTCATTCTCGTTCAACAGTTCAGGAAATGAAACAGTCTCTCAAGATTCAAGCTTAAACAATGTTACTTGGATAAACCCTAAACTTGATGTGCTTCAGGCTTACTACAGGTTTGGTCTTTTATCTACCTTCTAGTTTTTTTTATTTTTTATTTTTTTTATGACTATTCATTATTTACTCGTTGTTTATATTCATTACTTTATATAAATTTTCATATGATATTAAAAGTATGTTTATAATTTTTCTATTGTCTAGATTTTGATAATGTTACTATGTAATAATTTTAAATTAAAATCTATCTCTATTTAAATAATATACATGTTATATAAGTTAATGATATTATTCTTAAGCTAATTTTTATATGATAGGACCATATCAAAATTCAAATATATTTAATAAAACGAATGTAGACTACAAAATAAAAAAAAATATATATGGTTGATTATAAGATTAGACTTCAATTAAAATAGATTAGATTTATTGAACTAATATATATAAAAATTTTCGAATAAATATATATAAATATATGTTTATGAACTATTCAAAAATTAAAAAATTGTTATGTAAAAAAAATTAAAAAATTGTAATTATCTATATCTTAAATAAACCTAAAAAAACTCTAAAATTCAAAAATTTCTATTTGTATATTAAATATATATATATATATATATATATATATATATATATATCAAATTAAATTTTTTTTTATTAAGCACAACCACAACTAAAAATATTTTAGAATATATTGAATTTCATTAAGGTTGTTTTAGAAAATCTAGTTATTCCCCTCGTTACCACTTTTATATATAATTAGTCTTTTTTATAATATGCATCGCACGTTAACTGTACTCATTATATGTTCATTTTCTATATTCATTTAATTTTTTATTTACACAATATTAAAATTTAAATTGTTATTTATTTAAATTGGGTGGTTAAATTATATTACACTTTATATATGCAGTAAATATTTTTTTATTCTATCTCAATGTGCTGATTCATATAGTTTTTATTATATGTTAATCGCTTTCACTTTCTTTTTTAATAAAAAATCAAACTAATTTATAAAAATCATCATATAATTTCTATTATATGTTTTATAATTAATTTATATATTTTATTAATAACTTTCATAGTAATTTTTTGTAGTAAATAAATAAACATTAATAATAGAATAAAAAAACAATCTAGTAAATCAAATTAATATTTATAAATAATAATAAATTTTTATTTTTTTAGTCAATTACAATTATAAAAAAATTTTAAAAAATTATTAATAAAATTAGATTCTTTAATAAAAATAGGATTTGAATTATATAAGATATCAATATAATTAATTAAATTCAAGATATTTAAAAATAATAATTTTTTATTTTATTGTTTAGCTATCCAAATTAGAGTGCAATTTATAATTAAAATTAATTATACTCTTTTTAAATTAAATTTGAATTACCTAGATATATTTATTTAAAATAAATTAAAAAATTAAAATTTTTCAAATATCTTATTTAGATACAGTATTTAAAATAATAATGTTGAAACTAAATTATAAATTATAACAATAATAAATTATTAAATTATTATTAATAATTTACACAATAATATAATGAAATAAAATATAATAAGACACGGTAAGATAATAATAGTAAAAATTTAAAATTTTGAAATATTTTGAGGTTAAAATTTTTTAATTGGTTAAAACTAAAATTATTTTAGAATAACTTAAATTTTATAAGGACAATATCCATAATCCTATTATTCTTTCATTCATTTTCATTTTTATATATAGTATAGATATACATATAAATAAATATAAATTATTGTAGTTTCGTATGAGATATATGTTACCATATTACACCTCAATTGGGTTATATTTAGTATAAAAAAATAATTTAACTAAAAAGTATGTTTAGTTAGATTTGCTACTTAGCTAAAGTAGCAAATAATTTTATTTTTTTAGCGAGGGCATTTCCAATCATCCAATAGGAAAAAAAAGGATAAACCGATCGTAATAACTTTTAAAAAATCACCGTTCTTTGATTGACTTGATGCACGAGTAGTTCCATACATTAGATGAATGTAGGTAAGTCTTATCTTAGCAAACATTGTCTTCCTTGGTGTGCGATGGACTATAATGAAGTGTAATATTTTTAGTGAAAAAAGTTATGAGGTAATTCTGAAATGTTTGTTGCAGGAACATCAGTGGTTTTTACACTGAAGATTTCCCGGACATGCCACCGGAGTTTTACGACTTCGTTGCAGGAAATTTACCAGCTAATGCTAGCCAATCGTTGAAGGGGACAAAGTTGAAGGTGCTGGAATATGGAGAAGAAGTAGAAATGGTGTTTCAATCATCTAATTTATTTAATACTTCAGAGGATCATCCAATGCATCTCCATGGATATAGTTTTTATGTGGTTGGAGCTGGAGGAGGAAATTTCGATTTTGAAGAAGACCCCAAAACATATAATTTGGTTGATCCACCATTTTTGAACACTGCTACTCTTCCAATGAAAGGGTGGCTGACTATTCGATTCAAAGCAAATAATCCTGGTAAATTCTTAAAGTAATCATTAAGTAGGGTCAATTACAAAAAAGTCCTTGATGTTTGTCTTAAAATTACTACGTCCAACTGCATAAATGTACTTCTGTATTCTATGCGTAAGCAAAATTACTACTAATTGAAAGTCAAGACAAGCATCAAGGGGTGTTTTTGTAATCAATCTTAATTAAATTAAATCCTTTTCATTAAGTATGGATTAATTTAGTAATTTTTGTTACGCTTGGCAGGAGTATGGTTACTGCATTGTCACTTAGAGCACCATTTTACCTGGGGAATGAATACAGTTTTCATAGTGAAGAATGGCGGTACTCCTCAGACCTCTCTCCGCAAACCACCATCTTATATGCCTTCTTGTGATGATTCACCAGTAATTCTGCTTCGGAAATCTGAACATTCATCTGCAAGTGTAAAAGGCAAATGAGTTAATAAGTAACTATATATATATTGTTATAGTAAATGATCATATGTTATATTTTGAACCTCTCTATTGCTTTCTGAAAGCTTCTAAACCACTCGAAGCGAAAATAATTATTTGTTTACAGCTCAAATGAATTGGCTCGAATGAATTTGTTTACAGTTCTACAGGAAAAGAAAAGAATTTTATGTATGCTGTTGAGGAATGGAAGAACGACAAGAAGAAAAAGAAGAATAGAGAGAGGGGAAAGGGAAGCCAGCCATTAGAAAATCATGTAGAGGTAAAATTTTATAATTAAATTATGGATATTTTATATGTATGGGAAGCTTTTTAGGTCAAGTTTCTAATATAACAGAAGGCATTCAAATTCGTATTTTTATAATAAATTAAGCAATAATAGGCAGAATGCATGGTTCCAATGCACTGAGTATAATCTAAATAAAATATTATTGTTCTAACCTTATATGAAAGATTATTGTTTCATCAGTTATGCGATAAAATATAAATCAAGCAAAGGAATGTAAAAGAGAGTTTTAATTGCTTGGAATGTTAAGAGATAGAAAATACTTATGGGAAAACAAAAACGATCCTTTAAAAATTAAATTGACTGAGTTGATTTTTCTTTTTTTCTAGTTTAATTCATAGAAAAATTTGGTTGCTTCTCAAAGTTACTTGTCTGCTCCGTTTATAAGCTCTATATGCAATTACTTTCCATTTTGGTCTTCTGCTTTCTGCACATGAAGAGTGCTCCCTTATTTTACTAAATTGCAGTCTTTTAATTAATTAATTAATCAAATAAGTAAAATAAAATAATATGAATTGGGTTAAAATAATTTAAACTCAAGTACAAATATAAATCCAAACAAATGAATTATATTAAGTTAGGCTATTGTGTCGTGCTTAATATATTAATCTACTTTAAAATTTTAAACCCGTTTATGATTTAAAATTTAAAAGTAAAAAATACAATCCTCAATAAATTTAAATTCCCAAAAGCCGAAAGATTTTATTTGCACCGAGCTTCATATGACCTTTAAATGGCCAAGTACCTAACTTTTCCTGCCCTTTTTGTTCATTTGATAATATAATCTTTGCTCATCATTAGCCACACTGCTTCCATATGCTTTAATCTTGCTCCATACACTTGAATGAAAAGGAATTTATATTTAATTGCTATATGATTTACAATATACAACACTCTTTATATAGCTGTACAAAGTATATATAAATTCAAAAATAAATCATAATGGGATTACAATTAAATATACTAAAATCAGATTCAGATGCATTAAGATGAGATTCAGATACACTCCTGGCCCCTGGATAGGGTGGATGATTGCAGACCAACCTGAGTTTGGAAACTAGACATTGGAAGGCTGAAGAATGAAAAGATTTTGTGAAGATGTTTGCAAGCTAATCAGAAGATGAGAACCAAAGAATGCCACGAGTCTGATGGGTGCGAGTAACATGACAATCAATCTCAATATGCTTTGTATGCTCATGGAATAATACATCATTGTGTGTGATTTTGACTGTCACGGTGAATAGGAGTAGGTGTTGTAAGGTAAACACTCATGTCCTCAAGTAGCCAAGTAACCAAATCAACTCAATAGTAGTATCAGCAAGAGCTTGATATTCAAAATCAGTCCTAGAGCGATATAAAGGCTAACAAATGAAAGTAGGTGTTGAACAGCACTGTTATATAATTACTGCAATATTTGTTACTGATATAAAGACCCTGAAACTATAATTTTTAAATACAATTGTAGTTTTCTACAAAGAGTTTATTTTTCTTGTTTCCTATTCTGAGAACTATGTATCGTTGCAATTTCAAATCTCATTCTGCTTTTGTGCTTAGGACAACAGTCAAATAGACTTTCAATCAATAATTGAAAAGCATACTCCTTCCGTCCTCTTACTACCCCTTAACGGGCGTAACAAAATAATAATCCCATTTCTATTTTTTTAATTTTATTTTTCCTTCTTCCACAGAATTTCTCTGGTTCAAGGGATGGAAAGCATCATCAGAATGTCACAGAACCATTGCCTAGTACATAAAAATAGCGACTTTTGTCTTATATGAGATATATTTCATTTTTCTAATTTCTATTTTTCTTATCTAAGAGTGCATTATAGTAGTGCTCACCAGAATGATGAAGCTGAAAAGAGGCCGCCATGCTATGACTGAGTTGAGCTTCAACGAACCTTTCTTTATGTTGCAAACAAATATATTAAGGTTAATATATCTTCTTCATTTGATTCTTCCTTTCTTTTTTCCGATTTTAAAGGAAATTTATATATTTATATATATATATATATATATATATATATATATATATATATGTGAATGGAAAGGGGAATAATGAAATTTTCGATATTACTCTTAATAAAATTTAAAATTTTTAAAAAATTTTTAATTATGGCCAATTAAAAAACTACAGTTTATTAGTTGATTGAATATAATTTATAAAAATTATCTTTTGAATAAATACATATAGATAATTAACCATTTTCAAATTTTAAGTTTTATTTTTTAAAAATTTATTTTTTAATAAATATATATGATAATAAGATATTTAAAAAATTCTGTATTTTATTTTTTGAATTTATTATTTATTTGATTATAATTTAAATTATTTTATTTAGGAGGGAGATAAAAATAGAAAAAATTTATTTTTTTATATTTATATGATTTGATTGGAAATATTTTTTAAAAATAATACTCTTTTTTTTCCTTTATATTTATAATTTTTATAAAAAATATTTATCGATTTGAGATGTATGTAAATTGGAGAATTTGGAGAGGATGAAGAAGAAAACAAGAATGGAGGGATGGCTGTAGAAGAGTGAGAAAAAGTGGAATAAGTTAAAATGAATTGGACAATAATAATACATTGAACTTTTAAATACTGTTAATTCTTTTATCTTTTAAGAGAAAATTAATGGAGGGCAAAATTGTCCAGTTAACTAATTAATTTTTTATTAAAATATAAAAATTTGAAATCACTATTTTGCCCTTGTTTGAGTTAGCTCAAGCTATCCTGCTTTCAACAGTCGAGAACTCCTCTGTCTTGAGTTTCCTCTCCCTCATTGTCGGTCAGTTCCTCCTATTTCTCTTCTGTTTGAATATACTTTATTCTTTTTCTTTTTGGGATAAGAATATAGTTAGTCTTAATATTATTTAATTACTAGTCAAAAAATAACACTTCGCGGGTACGTATTAAAATATTATTTTATTAATTATTGTTAATTGATTATATTATTATTTTAAATGTGCATTACATATATTTGGACTCATTAATTCTATTCATTATTTATTTATTATTAATGTTTTACTCATAATATATTTAAAATATAATAATATTTTAAATTAAAAAAATAATTTAAATTAGGTTTAAAATTAAAACTTAAAATACAAAAATCTAACTATCATTTACTCTTTTAATTTTTTTATAATTCTTGAAATTCTTATAAGTAAGGGATAAAATATAATTATTAATTTATTTTTCTATTAATTAAATCAATTAGTACATATAGATATATTTTATAGTTACTAATTTAAAATACCAGAGAGCTGCATTGCAATTTGATCCTAACATAACCGATGCATTAATTTTTATTTTATGCAGATAATAATATCTAATATTTTGAATAATTTTTATTTGAATGTAAGTCATTTTAATTTAAAATAACATATTTGATTCAAGATAATAACTTTTCGTAAGAAATATAAATAAAAATTATTTTATTAATCTGTAAATAGTGACAATTAAAATATAAAATAAATAAATGATTAAGAATACATAAAACCATAAATGTAAAGATTATAGTATCAATTTATACAATAAAATTATATTTACTACAAGAAAAGAAAAAGATATGATTGCAAACTCAAAAATTATAAATTAGCAAAAAATTAATGTAATTATTTTTAATAGTCAAAATTAATTAAAATTAAACATATATATATAGTGTTATGATAAGATAAATTTCTAATTATAATAGAATTACGTTATAATATTAGTATAATAAAAATAATAAATGGATTAATTAAAACTAAATATATATATATAGTGTTATAATAGGATAAATTTCTAATTATAATAGAATTACATTATAATATTAGTATAATAAAAATAATAAATGGATATTATTATTAGAATGAGACTATTTATGATATTAAAAGATTTTATGATCCCTTACACAAAAAAATTGATATTGTAATATTATCACGTTGCATCCTTCTTTCATATGATAAAATTGAAAATTTTGAATTATATATAATATATTTTATATATATGTATTTTTAATCTTGTCAACAACTACAACTATAATTTTTAATTTTATTTTACTTTTTAGGTATTAAATAATTTTCTATTTAAAATTAGATTAAACTTTCTAATAGAATTTAGATTTAAATAGCAAAATCAATCAAAATTAAACTACATTTATTTTTCAACCAATAAAATTAAAGTCTTTAATGATATTTTTATCAATTCATAAACTTAACATTGGCTTTTAGGCACCCAATATTTTTCTATTAAGATGTGACTAAACTATCATTAATGATATTGTTAATCAATCAATAAAATACAACTAAAATTTGAAATTACTGTACAAGCAAACACTTTATGATTTTGCACAACAAGGTATAGCCTAGTGATAAATGTATATAAGATTTGACAATAAATTCAAGTTTGAATGCCTTTTATACTTAAAAAGAAATTATGATTTATTATATTATAATTTAAAATTTAAAATTCTCATCATCGAAATACTTGAAAATAAAAAATAAAATATATTACCATTACAAATATTAATCTTACAATTCAAATAAAATATAAACTTTATCAATAAAATATAAAATAAAAAAGAGGAAAAAAAGAGAAAAGGAAGAACTAACATACCAAAGAATACAGCACGGAAGAAATATGCAATGAGTTTTAGAGTCTGTTTGGAACAAATAAATTCTATAAAATTTTTTGGAATTCATTTAAAAATTCAAAATTTTATATTTTGAATGAAAAAAATATATGGATTTGAATTCTATGAATTGAATTCTATGAAATTAGATTAGCTTATTTCAAATCCTATAAAATTGTTGGAATTTGCAAATGAATTCTACATTTTAACTCACTAATATTTTATATTGACTAAATTGCCCCTTCACCTAAAATATTATTGACTAAATTGTCCTCATTTATTTTTTTCCAATATATTTTAATCTATTAATAAAAATAAAATTTAAACATTTGCAAGGACATGAAATTTGAAATTTTAAAATTTAATCAATTAATTATGGTGGAATATGAGTGATTTATTTATATTTGCATTTTTGTTAAATCATTATGTCAATGTTATTTTAGGAAATAAAGATAAATGAATTTTCATCTAAAAATTATTCAAAATATAATTTTGTGGAATTCAATTGAATTTCTTATTTTAAATTATAGCATACTAAACATGACAAATTTATTTATAAATGAATTCTATTTGAAATTCATTTACAAATGAATTCTACAATTAGGATTCATTTGTTCCAAACTGTATTTTAGGTTTACAAAACAGGTTATTAATTTTGGATATAAATTTAATAACGGATAAAAATTTTATTGCTACCCCATTTGTAATCTTTTTGTCACTATTAGTAACGGAAAAATAATGAAACATAATTTATTAATTAATAAAAAAATAATTTAGGTTATAATTTAATCCTATTAGTAATCGTTTTGTCACTATTAGTTACGGAAATCATAATTAGAAACGGAAACATTCCGTTGCTAATCCGTAAGTAGAATCTTTTTGTTAAATTTATAATTTAGAAATGAAAATTTTTTTTTGCGAATTCGTAAGCAGAAATCTTCATCAAATTTATAACAAATCTGTAAATCTATAAATTTATAACTCTAAATACAAACAAAAAGGATGAAGGGATCACTAAATTATAAGAAATATAAATAAAAAATATTTTACTAATTTATAAAAAAAAAGAGTTAATACTTACCATAGGAAGAAAATATGATAAAAGATTTTAATAATTTCAAAATAGCAAAAATTTGAAATAATAATTCTTCACTATTAGTAATAATTCTTGATAATCAAAAGAAATAAATTTTTGATAGCAAAAAATAATTAAAATTTAATAGTGACAAATAATTAAAACTAAACATATATATAGTGATATAGTATAATAAATTCTTAATTAATATTAATATAATAAAATAATAAATTGAAATCATAATTAGAATAGAATTAAATTAGACTTTCTATTAAAATTTAGATTTAAATAGCATTAAAAATATAAATTAAATTAAATTTTTTTAATTAACAAATAACTAGATTATTCTTATTGTTAGCAATTAAATTAAAAGTTCATAAGAGACGTTTTAGAGACCCAATATTCTTCATTTATATATATATATATAGATTATGATAAATTACAAAATTATTAGAAAGAACGTTCAAAACCTACTTGCTATAATCCAAAAATAGTAAATATTTAACTGATTTTGAATAAAAAAAATGGCATTGTTTGTAATAATATAACATTGTAATATCATAAAAGGTATACAATTTGAAGGGTTAAGTACTCTTTGAGCTGAGATAGAGCACTTCTCTTTGGTATTCGTGATAAATCCAAAAGATTAAATTGGCCGTGAATAAAAAATATATACATTCAAATTAAAAGAAATTTCACAATATGATAAAAGAATTTGAATTTTCAATAAGCACAATATGACAAATATATACATTGTTATTAATTATGTTCATTACTTGATAATTATTATTATTGAATTACTTTGAAAAATTTTTAATTTGTAATTGTATCAAAATTTGTTTTATTAATAACAATAACTAACTCCTATAATGAATTACAAATTGATGATGACTTGAAATTTAAAAATTATTAATTTAATTTTTTAATCCAGATATAAGATAATAAGAATGATTTTAAAAATTAAATTAATTTTTTTATAATAATATAGATAGATAACGGATTCAAACTTTGAATAGATATTTTGAATTTGAATTTTAATTGTAAAAATATTAAAATTAAGTATGGCATCACATTTTGAGAATTTAAATTGATTATTTACTAAATTTTTATATAATTTACTTATAAATTAATAAATTTAAGTTTAAAAAATACCAATAAACATAAGACTCAATTTTTTTTCCTTTTGAGCAAACTTTTCTTTTTTCTGTTAAAAATAGAAAATAGATAGAAAACAACATTTAAGAAATGGAAAAAATTAAAATAAAAAAATTACATTTATTATTTGAACATAATTTTTTTTTTAATTTCAAAAGAGGGGAACAACCCCTAAAAAATAAAAACTAAGAGCGAATTATTCTATGTCACAAAACTCCAGCTCTATCAGCATCCAACAACCCCTACACCTCAAAAGAATGGGTCTGAACCAAGCGTAAGCCACGAGTCAGAGAGAGCTTCATTACAACCCAACCAGGAGGAGGAAGCTCCCATGTGACTAACACAGTCTTAACACGAGTGTTGGGAGTAACCAAAACATCAGAACAGTGATCCCAAGCTCGCTCAATCTCTTTGGCTTTAGCTAGGAAAAACGCCACACTCCTTGGAGGCATAGAAATTGAAGGGTTAAAACACTTCTCATTTCTTAGATTCCAAATCCACCAAATGGTAGAAGTAAACAATACACTCTAAGGCATATCCCCGCGTCTCTTCTCTCGCAACACAAATTAATGAATAACCAATGCTTTAAAGGGAAATTAAAAAACTGTGGGACAATGTCAACTACACGGAGAGAATTTCAAACATTAGAAGCAACAACACAATCTCTCAAAACATGAAGGACACTCTCAGGCTCGTTAGGACAAGCAATACAGGCTAGGTCCAAAATGACGCCCCTATGAGAACGAACTAGTTGCACATAATGCTCCTATGTGCAACTAACCATATGAAAGTCCTTATCCATTGAGGGACTCGCGCCTTTCAGGTCATAGACCAAAACTTGGACCCCTCATCATTCACAGAACTTGCAAGCAGAGAATAAGCTGATTTAACTGAGTAAATACCAGAAGGTGTAGACTCCCAAACTTTACAATCTCAATCCTCAAGCTTAGAACTCAGATAAACTGCTCCCAACTGATCCATCACATGAGGGGGGAGTTTACCAATCAAAAGATCCCATCGCCAACCAGAACCCGCTTGCCAGTAATCATACACAACGCTATCAACCTCTATCGCAGCCACAGTAAAAGTGGCTATAGAAAGGAGGGAGCCTGCAAGAAGCCAACTATATTTCCAAAAACGAGTCGACCTCCCATTCCTGACTTCAATACCAGACCCAACTTTAACAAGTTTCATGCCTGTAGATATAGCCTTCAAAATGTGGGAACTGTTCGACTTACGATTCATTTCCCATGCCACTCTACCTTGCATATATTTGCTAGTCAAACAATGGGCCTATAAGGAATCAGACTGGGGAAAGTACCTCCAACATAATTTCTCCAGAAAAGCCATATTCATAAGCCGAAAATTACGTAGACCAAGGCCTCCAAATTTACGTGGAAGCGGAATTGTAGTCCAACTGACCAAATGAATCTGCTTCTCATTTTCTGACCCAGTCCAAATGAAATCCCTACACAGATGTTCCATCTCATTGCACACGTTAACAAGAAATAACATAGTTTGCATGGCATAGCATGGAATAGATGCTAAAACAAATTGCATAAATGTCACTCGACTAGCAAGAGAGAGCGTTTTAACCTCCCAACCAGCAAGCCTATTGCGCATCCTATCAATTACTTGAACATAATTGAAAGTTATCTAAAATTCTTTATGCATGTTATATTTTTCTAACTTTCAAAACTTTGATGAAGTAATTATATAACTGCTTAGATTATCTTTCTGAGCTTCCTATATAGATGACATTATTATTTTTTCAACAGCATAAAGCCAACATAAAAATTTTAATTTAATGCTTTGTTTTTTACATAAAGTATGTATATCAAATTATTAATATTTCATTAAAACCATTATTGAAATAACATAGAATAAAATGTTGATTATCATATGAGATGTTATATGGTGGTTGATAAGTTTGCACACAGTAATGGAAGTTCAAAAATCTTAGAATCATTAGATATACATTCGAAGATAATGATTATTAAAATAGAAACTTCAAGTTATTACCAATAACAATAATAATATAATAACGGTACAGAGATCATTACCAACAATAGAAAGACGTTGTTCATATTGCAGATGCTAATGGAATTAATGATTAAAACAATAGAAGATAAAGTGTGTTTGAGACGGAAGGGGTAGAGAATAATCGCTTATATATTTAAATCAAATCTCTTCTTATGATAGAATACTTAATGGATAATATTGATAAATATATTTAAATTTCTAAACTTTTAATATAACTTGTAACTTGATTTTAAATAAATAAATTTATTTCATTTATATCAAGGAGAAGCATGGATAAAAAATTATTATTATGTCCCCATGTATTGGTTAATCACCATCTCATTTATATAAAATACATTATTACCTCCCTAAATTATGGTTCATTCTTTTCCTCAAATTCTTAATTTTTTTCTGCCAATTTATATTAGAAAGACAAAAATACCCCTCATTTAAACCTACTTAGGCTCCGTTTATTTCTGTAAAATAATTTGTAGAAAAATATTTTTCGTAATTTTCTATTCTTTGAAACATAAAAAAAAATAAATCAAAGAAAATAAGTTGTTGATAAATGGAAAATAAGTTAGTAATTAAGAAAAATGACTTACCTTGTTTACGGGGAAAATATTTTCCTAACTTATTTCATAATCCAAAATTAGTCTTTTTGTCCATCAATGAACACTTTACTTGTTGAAGAGATGCAATTACGGGTTAGTAGTCTCTTTAAATATGTCAAGTGGCTTTTTTTAAAAAGAAATGCTTAAAATAATTCATTGGTAGGTCCATACCATTTAAAATACATTTTACATAATACTTTTTGCAACATGATTATTTTAAAATAATCATTAAATTATTTTAAAAATATATTTTTTAAAATATATTAAAAATCATGGCATTTAAAATATATTTTTAAAGTAATTATAGTATTTATATATTATTAAATTATCTTACCATGATATATACTGTGTTGTTAAATAATTTAATTAAACAAAATTAAATTACATCATTAGACTAAATTAATTATCATTATAGTATTTATACTATTAGAATATATTTTAAATAAAAATCTAATTATTAAATTTATCTTTAATGTAGACTACTTATAAATAATATAATAGGTGTAAATGCATTATTTGTATGATGAAAAATTAAATTTTTAGATGTTATATTAAATATTCAAAAATATTTTTTAAGAATATTTTATGCAAAGCCAAACATCGAAAAATAATGTATTTATTTATAAAAATATTTTTCATGAAAAATATTTTTCTAAAAATTATTTTTCAATAAATTATTTTTCAAAAATAAACAAAGTCTTAATTTCCTTTTCACCTTTCGTTTCAAGTGTTCTGCTATTCAAAAAATTTCGAGAGAACATAAACAATGACATTATCATATTGCATTATATTAGAATTCAAATTAAACACAAACAGTAACTAAAAAACAATAAAAAACGATAATCAAATTTCAAAAAAAAAAAAAAATTATATTAGAACTCAAATTAAATACAAACAGTAACAAAAAAAATAAAAAAACGATAATCAAATTTTGAAAAAAAAAGTTTTTTGCTTTTATCTATAAATCATAATTTTACAAATTGAGAATCAAAATTAAAAATAAATTACAGTAAGTATCAACTGTAAGCAAAATTGAAGCCCTCTGCTTGATTATACAGGTCACAGCCCGTAAAATATTTGTTCTCTCCAATCCAACGGGCAACTTATAATCCCAACTTTATAGCATCTTTGGCTCCAGGAATATTTATACAAGGCTGGTGTTGTCATTGTCTTCTTGAAGTAAACAGTGTTGGGAACTTTGATCTAAAATGAAACTAAGAACAAGAGCACAACAAGCTGAATTGAATGACAAAGTTTTATTAACAATAACTTTGGCTTAAATAGCCATCAAATACACAATCTTAACAGAAGCGAGAAAGCAGCCCACTTAGCTGAAATAAAGCCAAGTGGTAACAGAAAACTTGGAATAATTCAAATACAAGTAAATGTCTCTAAAGACTAGGACTTTCCCTGAAAACCAGGACATTATTCTAACAAAAAACAGCAGTAAACTCCTTTATTCCCTCCCTTAAACTAAATGCTATGAAGCAATTAGTTTATATCAGAAATTTCACGTACTCCCAGTAGCTTTCGAAGCTTCTGAAAGACTTCAAGCTTCAATGGTTTGGTCATTATGTTCGCCACCTGATCCTGACTCCCACAATGAACTAATTCAATTGTACCCTCCTTAGTAAGATTCCTTAAGAAATGAAACCTCACATCAATATGCTTGCTGCGACCA
>CANUEP010285616.1:0-76930 GCA_947857235.1 Jatropha podagrica | reverse complement strand
AAAAAAAAAAAAAAAAAAAAAAAAAAAAAAAAAAAACAGGGCTCTTATTGATTTCAGAAAAGTGTTCTAATTGGGATGAACCATGAACGGTTCCGTTCAATCGATTTTTTTGGATTTTCCTGCACAAACTGAACCGGTCCGGTTTGGTTCAGTCAGATTTCCTTCAATGATTAATGGACAGCCATAGTGGTGAGCGTTTGGATCCACATGAAAGGGAACAAGAACGTCATTTTTTTGTCACTATTACAGCATATTGGTTTCTGACGCTTTGAGAATTTTCCTAACACAACACAAAAAGTTCAATTTGAGTTTGCTAGGGTTGCCTTTTGCTTTGTGAGCTGTTGTTTATGTCCTCTTCATACACTTTCATGTTTGATGTTCCTATACCGATTAGGCCATTCCAAAATTCTTCAGATGGTCTGCAGATTTGTTCTGATTTCTGTTTTCTATTATATATATATACATATCTTTATTTTCTTTTCTCATCTCCATATAATGAAAGCAATGTGGCAAGAAAAGAATTGGAAATTTTGGCAAAGGCATATTCCATTTTTATCCATAATACAAAATGATAAATATTTTGAATTTTTGTCATGTAAACAGCAAGTATTGATTATAAAATATATATATATAATATATTATTAAACAAGATAAACGTATATTTGCTCTACTTTCGTACGACAGAAAGCAAACTCGGTCCAAATAACTACTAATCAAGCAATAATGCAATAGAGTTGATAAATATAAACTCAATGACCTTACATTGAAAGATTAAATAATAAACCAAAAAAAAAAAAAAAAAGCACTTATCCCATGCCCATCTATATGCCAAAAAATTCAATCAAGCGACTATGATCACCTATTGAAGGAAAAGAAAAATGCACTTAAACCATGTGATTCTGTAAGTGCAAACTCAACTCTGGGCCTATGATTTCTTGACAAGCATAAATCCCACCAATATAGAAAGGAGAAGGAAGAAAACTGCACCGAAAATGTACAAGTTCATTGAAGTGATAGATTCCTTGCTACTAACCACACTTGTGTCAACTTTTCTGTTTTTCTCTGAAGAGGTAGGTACGGTATGGCCTGGGGCTGCAACATCCCAAAAGGTTTCAGGTACCAGCAATGGAGCTTCTGCTTCTGGTTGGAGGATTACAGAGGCATCAGTTGGTGACATGGACATCAACTCAACACAATGATCTTTTACGACCTAATAACCATGAAGAGAACTCTACTCAAAACATTGATATAATGAAAGTAGCCCAACATCCTAAATAAAATTAATATTTTGCTCAACAATCCACAAGTACAAAACCTCAAGTGTCTCAGATGGTTGCAAGTAGTCACATATTAATGTACCAGTCAACCAGGGAATAAATACTCTTCGAGGAAATTCCAAACTGCAAGTTTTCCTGTTGTGAAGGGTACAATAGCAAATGTGATGAGTGCAAGACATTATACTCCTACAAGAAAAACTATTTCAACTTTCGAAAGTTGCAGTTCATAAAGGAAATTTGAAAACCACTGGTTCCGATAAATAAGCAAGCCAAAGATGCAGCAAGATTAGATTTCTAACAAAGAGGGGAAGATAACATGAATAGACAAGCTTTGTCTATAATGTAAGTAACACATTGAAATACAGTTATCACTGAGCGGTTTTTCAATTCAACAGTTGAGTTAGATAAGCTTGCACAGGTAAAGAATATGTCACACAAAATGCATGGAACCAAAAATTTTACTATTACCAAACACTTGGAGAATAAACAGAAAAAAGGGAAAGACAAAAAAAAATGTATACCAATAATATTGACATTGACACCTAACGCTACAAACCTACATCTGACACACCTCAATAAGAATGGGACAAATCTGGAAACAGGTTTTTCAGGCAGTTTTTCTTGGCTTGCTTCCTTACTACCATCATGCACTGGACCCAGATCTTCATCTGCCTCATCACAGATGAGTTCCAGTCTGCTTTCTAGACTTCTGATGATATCATCCTGAAAATAAAATAGGAAACATCCATGATCGTACAAGAAAAGAGCAACAATGAATGGGGCAACCAAGGAACACGTGTAATTTGCTAGTCATTGCAGAAAATGCTCAAATCCAATTATTTGCTTCCAAATTTTACAACCTCCTTTCTCCTTCAACATTAAATTCAACTCTAAAATGGTTGAACTTTTTATGCTTGTTTCTTGCTGCCATTGTAGTTCGAGAATTTGTTGGCAGCATATGCCAATTGCTTCCAAGTGAACTATACTAAATTGAAACAATTCACAAAGTTTATCAAATCAATATTGAATCGTTTCACTTTTACCAAGATAAATAGATCTTAACAGACTATTACACTACCAGGCAAGTGGGCAGGCATAATTTATGCAAAACTGAGGCACATCTACAAGGGGCCTTCCACCTATGGGTTAAAAATGCATGTGAAAATTTTGGAGAGAGAAAAGATTTCAAGAATATATGTTTACATTGAATTATACCAACATACTGCAGTTTCACTAGTAAAGATTTCAGAATGAAGTTGTGACACAGACAGTTGACCGAATCTTATATGAAATACTAGAGTTCAGACCAACAATTCTTTACAAGCATTTTAATACCTTTATATCAGCAAGAGCCTGTGAAACTGGTTCCTTTGAATTCAAGTATGCGAAAGAGCACACAGATCCACTGAACACAAGAAGACCAAGAACGTCCCTTTGGCTGTATTCTTTATAAAATTAAAACAAATTATTAAATGTTTGAAACTGTAATTCAAAGCCACGTGAAAAACACTGAGAATAATCTTGTCAAATATTTAAGAAGTGCCAACACACCTTCAGCCTGTGCATGCTTTATATATGGTAGAAGCAATTCAACTTCATGCAAACCCTCAGTCACACAAGGTTCTTCATTAACAACCTAGAACCACATAGTCTAAACAAATAACTCTTCAAAATAAGAAACATCATAAAAAAAAATATGCTTATCAATATTCTGTTCTGAAAGGAAAAGTAAGACTTCAGTAAAATTGTCTGCTCTAGCCACAAACAGCTACATCTACTGTAAACACTGGTATTGGAATATGTCAATTTCCTCTTTACTGCATTCTGTATATATTACTAAATTTTTGATAGCACAAGTTACATTAACTTAGGCAACAGTGTTCTTTCACAACTGAGCAAACCAAGTCAGGTTGCAGGATGAAAGACAGATTCCCAGGCAAGTCAGAAAAGTATGTAGAGGAGAAGGTCAGACTAGTTTTGCTTCTTCTTTTGAAGCCTGTTTCAGGTGCTTGCTTGGTCTGGGGCGTGGTGCTACTGTACAATCAAATCCGAATTTTCAGAACTAAACAAGGAAATCACCACATAAATAGAATGATTTTCCATTTTGATATCCTTTGGCATCATCATATGACCTCTTACTATAGTTCATATATCTAGTTTTCCTTCTAAAGAATAAGTTTAAGATAAGATGCTCTATAGAGTTAATCTGCTTCCTGCTATCTAGTTTCTATAAAGTGTTCCAAATTAACAAATAGCTACTATATAGTATAGATAGATCTAGCTAACATGTTAGTCTTGCAACAGAGTACTTTAATTTGCCGGATAATTGGCAGATTATATTAGCAATAAACATGCACAAACCATGTGCAAGCAATTCCACATTTGGCATATGAATACCTATATTAATCAAGTATGGCTACATTTAGGATATTAAGATGTGCATTTTCTTCCCCGTAAAAATGAAGTGCAAAGAGAAAATATATTGCAACATTGGCAGCCTCTTACCAAATTTCCATCAATTAGAGCGCGCGCACCTCTTAGCTCTTTTGCATGAGCTGAGATTCCATGACGAAGAATTGTACTCATAGTTAAGGTACTTGATTCGTGACATATAGGAAAGCTGGAAAACAAAACTTCAACTTAGCTGGCTTTGGTTGCTTCAGGAATATTAAATAACTATGAAAAGAACCAAAAAAATTTGAAAGAAATTGCAGGCAACCCAATGTTTTGTATCAAAATAGCTTGATATCTAGCTACCATAATCAACTCTTGATCATGCCACAAAAAATTCTTAAAGTTAATGAAAAAGTTCCAAGCCAGAATCCAATCATATGTTCATTAAATATTGATAGAATCAGTGGATGGTCATACTTTTCAGCCCAGAATTCATATTTACAAATTGGTTGTCCATTTTGGAAAATCTCTGCCAACCATAAGAAAGATTTAACTCCCATTCATTTACAAAGTAATGCTTGAGCTAGTTTATGTTGGCATTCGTATGGTTCATTGTGATGAAAAGCCTTTAAACAGTATAATCAGCCGTTCTTTGGAAGTGGAACATATACTGTCACGGAGAGTGAGTGAGAGGGAAAGAAATAGACATGAAATTTTCTTACTTGCAAAAGAACATTGATCAATGATTTACCTGAGTTTAAAGTTGTACATGCACCTAAACTTCTGAAGCGAATTTATGACCCTGCCCATTTTGAAATCACATGGTCTTATGCTGTTTGATGTAATATTTGAAGATAACACACAACTTCTACAGGTCCACCTGCACAACTTTAAAATGCTGGTCAGATTATCAAAATAATGACATGTAAATTGGAATTATGAAGTATATTAATTATGAATTTGGATATGTCAATACCTCCTAGGACTATAACCTATATGAATAAGAAGCATTTTATCCCAATCAGTCTCCAGGACGGGTGCAGCTTCTGCAACTCCCTTTACTGTCTGCAAAAGCTATTTCGTTAATAGCAATGTATCAGCACTCATTATAAACACAATTTAACAAAGAAAGTTGCTCTACAACAAATTATTTGATAGTGGTCAAAAAGTAGAAAAATTATATTAATCTAATACAGAAACGGAATGGAAAAACACCTGGCCAAGTGTGATGGTTGAATTCTTGAAAGCGGTATCAATAATCCATACATAAATACCAACGACCTTTATGCCACCAACTAACATTCTCGAAACCTAAAAGAGTTAAAAACCAAAAACCCATGTCCCCAAATTGAAAACCCAATTATTTGATATAGAAACTGAAAACCGATCGATCCGATTGAGGAAATAGACCTGGCGGGCGTGCTCGGCGACCCAATCTGAATCGATAACCAAGCTGGAAGAATCGACAGCCTGTAATTTGGATTTGGATCCTTTTTTCTTATCGTCTTTGGAAGTGGCAGCGGTGGCATCGATGAGAGAACTAGCTGGCTCTCCAGCATCGTTGGGTGGTGTAGGGATCAAATCGTAGACGAAGCCCCGGTCTAATATGGAGCTCAGCTTTCCTATAACCAAACCCACCTAACCAAAGGAAACAGAAACAAAAATGTACAAGTTTATTTATTTATTAAGGTAAGCATGTCAATAAATTGGCAATCAGAAGGAGAAGGGAGACCTGAGAGGTGAGACCAGATTGGCTTAGGCGTTCCTCGGCCAAATTGAGTCGGGTTTCGTCTCCCACCACAGCTTTCACCATTACTGCTTTTTTTTTTTTTTTTTTTTTTTTCCGTTGTTGTTATTGACTCGCTCGGTCACTGAATTCAAGATATATATAGATATTCACTCAGATCAATCAAATTCTTCCTCCTCTTCTCTTCACCCCCGTTGCTCCTTCCTTTTTGGCGCGTGTTTGCTTTGCTGGGCTGTGTTTGCGATGGTTATGAGGTTCTTATCACTCGTCACTGATTCTTCAAGCAACTTAATTTCAATCTTTCTAAGTTTTTTTTAATTAAATAAATAAATTATGGAGCTTTTTAATTATAAATAATTACATCATTACCACTCGCGTTGATCCATCCACTAAAAATTAAAGAGATTAACTGTATTTGAAAATTAAATTAAATCTATTGCATAATTTTCTAATTTTGTCTCCTTCCCCCTTCCATTTAAACAATTTTTATCATCAATGCAATTCTAGAAATTTATTAATTTAGAGGGTTATATTTGTTTAAACTCAATCTATATACTACGCTTATTCACAAACTAAATATGAAAATATAGATTTTTAAAATATTTTTTTCACTTTAATCATTTTTTTCTTGAATTTTATAAATACTCTTTGTTTTAATAAAAATTATTGGAAATGATTCATATAGTACTTTTTTTTTTTTTTTTTGCTTGTTATTATAAAAAGACTTTTTCAAGTAAAAAAATAAATAAGTCGTTGGTAGGATACTGGGCTAAACAGTAGTTAGGCCGCTGAATTCAACAACAATCTAGAAGATCCAAGGCCCATGAAAATAGAGGTAGGCCCATAACCAATATATATCGGGCAGTGACAAAGCGTGGGCAAGGAAGAAACTGGTTGATTTGGCAAGCCTTTTCTTTTTCTTCTTTGAGCAATAACTGTAACATACCCAACTTTAGAATTTTCATTTTTTCAAAAATAAATATAAAACAATAGAATATAGTGTAGGCACGGTCCCTTCATTTTCTAGCTACCATTGCTTATTCAAATGCTTGCATTTACTTCTAGAAGATGGCCATATTATAACCAGACACAGCTCAAATCCAGCTGCTTGCTTTCCATTTTGTTTCAAACTTCTTTTATTGTCCAATTATTTTGGGCACAAAGAGTTTTTAGGAAGCAAATATATTATACTATTATAAGATAAATACTCAAATAATTCCCTACTAACTCAATAATAAATCATTTCGTATTATATTATATATATACTAAAGTAAAACCCAAAATCATTCTTTATATAACAATTATTTGACTTTCTTGCCCTTAGAAAATTACAATATTATTATATAAACACTCATTTGTTGTCTTTCATTCCAAAAAATTTATTTATGCCATGAGTAAAAAATTTATGAAAAAATTTTGAAAAGACTGTATTGCCCTTAATAAACTGCACCACACCAGCAAAAAAGTTCACAATGACATCATCATTTTGAACTTCCACTAAATTAAATTACAGCAGAAAATCTTTAAAAAATACAATATAGAAATTAGTAAATTTTTATTAATTTATACGTGAAAGAATTACAATATGATAAATATTTTGTGTCTTTTTTTCCTTTCTTTTTACTTTTTGAGTTTAATTAAAACTATTTTTAAAAATAATTTCTTTAAGATAAAATTCAATTATCCTGCAAATTTTAAATTTTAGTGAAAATATTTTAACTAATACTATATTAAAAGTTTTTTTTCCTTTTACTTCTTTGGATAACTATTTACAAATGCAATTTTATAATTACTATAATAAACTATATATATTTTGACAGAACAACCCAAAAGATAATTAAATATCGTTAATTATTTTATACTCATTTTAAATTCGAAATACCATTTGTAAATAATGAATTAAATTATATTTAAAAGTTTCATAAGAATGCATATAATAATAAGAATAAATATTGATTGGTTTGGTTACAAAATTAAACATACAAATACATAATATATATTTAAAAATATACATAATACGTTTTATTTTATACAAATTAAATATTATTAAAATTTAATAGAAAATAATTAAACTAAACAATAAATTAATAGTACTGTGCATTTTATTCATCTACAAGTGACAGCTGGAGCGCCACATTGTAGAGCAACAATGAACTATGTTTTAGCTTTCGTTTTTACTATTTTGCCCCTACTTGTGTTTAACATTTTATCATTAGAATTCTATTTTAATGTTTTTCTTAACACTCAGTGACCACATACGTATAAAAATTTAATAATTTTTCATAATAAAAAAATAGTAAAACCAAAAAAATTATAAAATCAATATCACTTTTTTTTGAAAAAATATATAAAATTTGAGTACACAATAATTAGCGATCGTATTTATAAAATTAATAATTATATTAGTAAAATTAATTTTAAATGAAAAAATATTAAAGGCGAGGTCTTCAATAAAGTGCGGGTAGTTTCGTTAATTTGTTTAATACTATATGAATTATTATTATTTTTTTAAAAATTGATTTAAAATTAATAATTGGAGCTACAACGATAATTATCAAGTTTTAGTGTTATATTCAGAAAAATAAATTAATAAAAAATATTTTTCTGAAAAATATTGTCCTTTTCACTGAAAGTAACTTTCCTTTTTTTAAGTGAAAATTAATTTTCAGGATTTTAATAAAAAAGATATATTTTATCAAGATATCAAAAATTAGTAAAAGAAGAATATGACAACCAAATAATAGCAGGTAACGGAAATCATGCCGCGTGTGATGCAGAAGAAACAGACTATCATCTCCCTCTAATGATTTTATTTTGTTATTATTAAAAAAAACCAAAACTATGAACTATTTATCAATTAATATTATTTTTTAAAATTGATTGTTCATATTTTATTACTTAACAAAATTATTATTATATAAAGGGTTTATTATATTTATGGTGTACTTGAACAAAAAAATTTAAAATTAAGTGCCAAAATTATTGAAAAAATGTATGTCATATTATTTATCGAGAAATAAAATAAAATTATTTTACTTGATATATGACATCAAACTTAAATAATTTATCTATTTTTAATTTATTATTATATTCTTTTAATTTTCTTTCTATTTCATAATATTATTAAAAGAAAAAAATCAAAAAAGGTAATTTAAAAAAATAAAGGAAATAAAGCAATCGAGTAAACTTTTCATCTTAATCTTTAGTGAAAAATTATAGATAAATATATTTAATTATATTAAAATTATAAGTCAAAATTCAAATAATTAATTACAACTATTTTCTATTAATATACTAAAAAATTTAAATACTAAATATTATTTTTAATGAATAAATGATTTTTATAACTTAATCGTTATCAAGTCTCAATGTATCACATCAACAATATAAATTGGAGGTGAAATGATTTACTATGTGGACAGAGTGGACATTTTTTCATTTGCCAAATTTCTTTTTATGTCGTTATTGGAATTGTGGCCAAACAGCAGAATAATGAACTAGCATTATTTTTTATTATTTCGTAAAATATATGATCCCACGTAGACTTCACGCCCTCTGATCCACATGGAAATCTTAATCAAGCCATCATTTCACGCTTCCGTCATTATTATTTATTTTGCTTACTATCATTCAACCAAGTACCAACTAGACCCCACTTGTTGGGCCCCACCGCCACTCCGCAAGCACAGAATAAAAAGAAACCGCTACCTCATTTCCGCCGTTTTTCCTCTCCTACATTGCCATCACACTTTTTGATGGGATATCGCTTCAAATTTAATTTCTTCAAACCCTAATCCTATAATCCTTTAGAAATGGAAAATTTGTCTCAGTCGTACTCTTCCTATCCGGAGTCCGGCGACTCATCGCCTCGCTCCCGTGATATCGATGAGAGCCAGTCTTGGGATGAGCAGCCGTCCAATTATAAAGTGAAATTCATGTGCAGTTATGGAGGTAAAATCCAGCCGAGACACCATGATAACCAGCTCGCTTACATCGGCGGCGATACTAAGATCCTTGCTGTTGAAAGAAATGTTAAGTTTTCTGTGATTATGAACAAGCTTAATTCTCTCTGCGGGGACGCTGATATATGCTTTAAGTATCAATTACCTGGTGAAGATCTCGATGCCTTAATTTCGGTCACCAACGATGAGGATCTCGAGCATATGATGCTTGAGTACGACCGGTTGTATCGTGCCTCTGCTAAGCCGGCGAGGTTGAGATTGTTTCTCTTTCATTTGAATCCTTCAAGTTTTGGATCGGATGAAATGAAGTCGGAGAGGCAGTGGTTTGTGGATGCTCTGAATTCTGTGCCGGTGCAGAATCTGGAAGTTTCCTCTCCTCCTCCCGCAGCGGTGGCGGCAGCAGTGTCGGCTGGAAATCCAGATTTTCTGTTTGGATTCGATAAGGGCTTTGCGGCAGTTCCTGCTTCGAAATTCATTGATATGGCACCACCTGCGCCACCAACAGTTCCGGAGATTGTTTGCAAGGATGCATCAGCTGGATCCGAATGTGGATCGGAGGATCGGCATGTGATTGGTGATCCGGTGGTGAATCAACAGATCCCTGAGTTTCAGAGATTGCAAATCTCTACTAATGACCAGACAAGGAAAATTGAGGATGTAAACAATCGGGGTTACGCTGTAGAGTATTATGCACAGAAAGTCACTGATAAAATTTCTCCTCCACCGACCCAGGTAGCGATGCCAGTATTAATGCAGGTTCCGGCGGGCTACTTGCCTGAAAGGCACATGACTTCTGCTGGCTATGCTATCCCTGCCCCTGGAACCGAGCAGACAGTCTATCACATTCCTACGGCCGGTGGTATTTACCAAGCTCCAGCATTTAGACCCGTGACCGGACAAGTGGGCCAGGGATATTATGGAGTGCAAAGGGTTGTACAGGAAGTTTACAGAGAGCAACCACTCTACAATCCAGTTCCGCCACCAACAACAGCAGCCTCTCTTCCGCAACAGCAAGGAGTTGGGGTGGTGCAGGCAAAAGTTGGAGTAGCCGAACAGGGGTACGTGCAGGTTGGTTATGACAGTGCCGGGAGGCAGGTGTATTATACTACTACCCAATATCAGGCGGCGCCAGCACCAGGACCGGTTGTTGGGATGGATAGTAGGCAAGTTGGCGGCGGCGCATTGAATCCAGATGGTAAGGTTCAGGTTACTGGTGCCAATGTAAAGGCTCCACAAACTACGACTGTGTGAGTTTTTGGTTATAGATTATTGGTTGGACTTACAGTTTATTACAATAATGAAATGATGTCACATAGTTTAATTAAATTTCAAGTGTTTAACGTTGCTATGTTATGGAACTAACTTTTGGCTTGTGTTGGTTTGACATGAATTGTTTATTTTGTACATGGGAAACTGTTAAACTGTAAATTCTAATGATTATTTGATTATTAGATTATTGCATTTCATAATAAAATACTGCTACTACTTTCTTGAAGTTTGCCAAACTAGGTAACTTCACGTTTTTTCTTTTTTCTGCAACTTCCCAGTGATGAACAATATAACTATCATATCCCCAGTGCTCGGTCACAATTTTGCATATTCTGAGTCTCAGGATTACTCTTCTCATTTCCTGGATTTTTATCTGTCAATTATGCAAATTTGTTCTTAGCTTTGTGGAATGCTTTTCTTGATTGCAATTGTAAAATAGGCACCAATTGAGGTAGCAAATCTACTTTTCTTTCAAGCACAATATGTGTTAAATCCCAGTTTTCTATTAGAAAGATAATAATTATTGATGAAGAGGGACCAAGTTAAGTTGGCTCTTAAGATATTGAAGATACCCCATGTGGTGGAGCACACGGGTAACAGCTACCCCATGTGGGGCATCGCATGTGACAACTTTGGGGAGCCTAAACAACGGTCACTTTGCCCCCTCCTCTTTTTTATTTTCTCTTTTAATTAAATGTCACATATCACACCATTGGTAGGCTGTCACTCCTATCAAAACCTCCGGCTGTGGCAAAAGGAGGGGAGAAATGGTGGCCGTAGTTCCTTAACCTCTATTTTTTTTTAATGGTTATCTCTAAGTGATGTTTGATTGGGCGTAAATAGAACTGGAAAATTACACTTCTATTCACGTATCTATCTTAGATTACCCAACTTCCCTTGTACAGGGAGAGTAACTTTCCTAGGAACGACTAGAGAAGTTGTATTCCCCAGTTAGAACAATAAATTTATCAATGTATAATACTATTTAAATCTATATTATGAATTGGTCTTTTATAATTCGAGAGCAATTGGATATTTAACACATCAAATTATACTTTTTAGGAAATGATCTCCTTCAGATTATACTCTTTAGGAAGTATATTTCCAGCAAATAAACTATTTTCAACCATGTCGGCACTTGCTGCATCCTTTCCACAACTTCATGGTTGGGATAGAAAAGTCTGCATTCCTTATTTCAATTTTTACCCGTCTAAAATTTTTTATTTTTGTCTCCCTGGTAAAATAATTGAATCAATATATATATATATATATATTCAAAAATAATAACAATAGCAAAAATTCTTTTTTGGAAGTGGAGCGATATTATTATTAATCAATTAAGGCTTTAGCTACAATAATCTTTTCACCAAAGCATAAGCAGCTTAGTTCGTTTGCTTGTTTGCGTACTTCTTCTGCATCTACTTCACCATATATAATTTCAATATACATATTTCCCAATTCAATCAAACCGAGTTTCCTAGACTACTAAGCTTTTGCAGCAGAGACATTGATAAGAGGTAAGAAAGAATCTGCAAAGGTAAATTTGATAATTTTAGTCATTTAAAAAAATTATAAATTAATTAGTATTTGAAATTAAGCTTTGATTATGGGTATGAAAATTAGTATTTAAAGTCAAAGCAAATTTTCTTGTGAGAAAAAATTGAGGTTTAAAGATATAATTTATTAATTATAATTTTCTACGCGAATTATCAAATGACATGATGTTTACTGCTTCAAATACACGTAAAGAATATTTAAAATTTCATAGATAGAACTTAATAGAATCATATTAGTAGTATTTTTTTAAAACAAGGTGATGAAAAATCATCACAGAACATTATTAGAGCAGTAGCTTATGTTGGGAGCGTAATTGCAGTGTAGAATAATATTAATATGTTGCATAAGCTGTTTATTCTGTGTCAGCTTGAGTGTTCTTATACTTCCAAATCCAGATAGAGCCCATTTGACAGGCTTCAAGCACCGCTACAGCTACCATGGCATCCACTGCAAGTACTACATTTACAGCTTGGTCCTCCACAGCCCCCTCCTCCACAGCCCCAATCCCAGCTCTTCGCTAAATCTCCAACACGAGCACCACTCCATGTGGTAACTTGGATCAAACATTTTTCACAGTTTGCTGCTTCTATCTCATTCCCACATTCTCTGTTGGATTTGCTGTCCTTGGAAGCATTGTCTATTTCTTCTATACTCTTTTCATTAGTACTGATTAGATTGCAGTCGCGGTCCTTCATCGAAGTGGTAGAAAGTAAAAATACCAACAGAATCCCAGGAAATACCAACCATTCTTCAATTATCTGCTCAAACAGAGTATTAGAATAAAGCTTAATTATCATTCTATAAACATTTAAAGTTGTGTTCTCGACAAATGGTCTACCTTCATAAAGCCGGATTTCAAATCAAACACTGCCATGGCTTTTCCGTAAGGATATTCTGCGGAGAATTCAATAGCTGTCATCCAGTTTTGTTCACTACTATGCTTCTCACATACTCCCATTCCATACTCCATTTGTCTACCGGGAAAAATAATCACCTGAACAAAACATGGGAGAAAAAAGCAGCTAGGTGCATGCAGGATATGGATTTTAAGATGGGGTTGGAAAATAATCTCCTATATGACCATGCATCAAATACTACTCACCTTTCGGTGACCTGTGAGCTCAAATGTATTGTACTTATTCTGAGGCTGAAACCGCCAGCTAGAATTCATCAAAGACCATCCTGTTCCAGCTACTTCTGCAAGTACATGAGTTTCACCAGATATGGTCATGCCAATAACTTTCTTTTCGGAACAGTAGCTGTCTTTGGCCTCCTCTTTCATTGAATCCCTGATAATAAATCAAATATCAATTAATTTATAGCATCAACTACGACAATGACAAACTAAAGCAAGTTGAGAGGCAGTAGGTAATCGGTACTGCAGATGTTAATTCCGCTATCCATCAAACCCATTTGTGTAAAGATGTCACATAATCAAAATTGCAGTTTGAATGACATGCACCTAATTTGAAGGCGCACGATCTTATTGCCAGCCTCATCTACAATGCATGTCCAACCGTTACCCTTCATCTTGACCAGTCGCAGCATGAATGGTGCTTGGACTGAAGGAGTGAAAGACAGGGCGATTCCAACATTGATAGGGTGAATACCCTTAAACTCGAACCATTTTTCGACAGAGAGTGGAGAGCCCGGTTTCATGAGGTCCTGTAAAGAGATGGTTGCTGTTCCCAATCTTGCAAGATGCAGAAGGGAAGGTGAATATGACACAAGTTCACAGATAAGTTCCCCAATGGGCTCACATTGAAAAACGGCAACTTGTTTCTCTTTCTCCCCAGTCTCAGATGAGATGCTTAATCTTCTGTTGCCATAGAAAAGTGAATCTGGATGTTTCTTACTGAAAGTTACAAAGAGGTTTCCTTTATGCACGGCTGGTAAATTTCTGACATCTACAATTTCCACCATAACAACCTGAAAAAGAAGTAAAAAAAATGGAGGACAACAGTTATTTTTCTGTCAAAAATAAAAAAGAAGACAGTTCAAGAAAACAAGGTCGGAAAGAAAATTAGACTACCTCAACGCACATTTTCTTGGGAATTTGAATCATATTTTGGAACTTTTTCAAATCATTATCAATCAACTTTTGGTTCAAATTACTGAGATCACTCGTATTGATTGTGAGAGGAGACGGAGCATAGCCTCTATGCATAGCTCCTGCCCTCCAATACCTAGAACCAAACATCTCTTCCCACAGCTTAGTGGTTCTTGAAAATCCGGTATCCATTTTATTACCCTTAGTCCTGTCAGTATCTGTATCATCATGATCTAACACCCTTCCTAGTACTGGCATCAAATCTTTCTGGTACGAAACAGGATGCAATTGGTGAGAGTGCCAAATAAGGTCAATGTCATAAGTAGGAACACAGAACTGCCTCATAGACTTCTCTTGGTTCCTTTTGATCAAATGCAGAAACCCTTTATATCTAGCCACAGCTCCTTCAAGAAAGACATGATCTTTCATATAGGATTTTGATACCTGTTCAAGAAGGAAAGAATCTTTATATCGAGCAGTACACGGACAGTGAAAGATGTACATTTTGCACCAGTCAAATCCCTTTCATTACCTGATAATAGAATGAACGCTGCCTTCTGATAGCCGAAACCAGATCATATTTTGTGCTCTTCGGAGATCCCAAAATATTATTCTCGCTATCATATAACATCTGGGTGCTCAAATTCAATTCATAAGGTTCATTTGGATACATTCTATTCCAAATTTCTTCAGTTTGATTTTTGCAGGTTGCTAGAGTAGAGGATACAACATTCTTATTTCCAAGAATTCTCCCATAGAGTTCCATACAGTCATTTTTGTATTGCACCTAAAAAACCATATCCAAGTCAATAAATGCACACCATTTTCTCAAATTTTCAACGAAAATAGATCCGATATTCCCAAGTTATATATTTTGCAAATATTAGACCTACCGGATTAAGCCTATGACAATGCCAAACCCATTCACAGTCAAGTGGTACAACCAAACCACCCTCTGAAACCTGAAACTTCTCATTTTTGGAAAGCAAAGGAAGCCAACAGTATTTGTATCTGAATGACACGATAAGAAGCAATGAATTTAACAGATTCCATCTTAATTATGGTGCAAATATGACATATCACCTATAAATAGCCTGGTTTAAAGCAGGGCCATTGTAGAGCTGGCGATGCCTATCAACCTCAGCAAGAAATAATAGCTGCTGTTTAGCAGCAGCAACCAAATCTTCACTTAATGTGATCTTTTGTGCTTCAGCCCACTCCAGTTCTTGGTTCTCCTGCATTCTTTACACCTTCAAAATCAAAACTGCAGACTTATAATTAGCGTATTACAGTCCAAAGAATTCAAGAAAAACTTCAAAATTTATTGAGAAAAACTAAACCATACCTTCACTAATTTCCCTCCCTTTTCTTTTGGCTTTGTTTTTATTTAGTAGATGTTAATTTATTGCTTCATATTTATAAGGTGAAAAATTTACAAATTTAGGTACTCAATCCACCACCTTGAATACGGCGTGGCTTAAAGTTGATAGAATGCGAGTTTTTCTTGGATGAAATGGGAATATTATGAATTAAAAACGGTTATTGTCTATAGTTTTATGTCACGTATTGGGTATTTTAACCAGGGGTGACTTAATTTCTGGAAACTCGAAGCGACACTGATGCTATGAAGGTTTTACTAGCACTATATTAATAACTGTTATGCAAAAAAATGCACGGGGATGTAGCTCAGATGGTAGAGCGCTCGCTTAGCATGCGAGAGGTACGGGGATCGATACCCCGCATCTCCATTTTTGTTAAAATTTGACACCTTACATCACTGTTCACCAAACCCACCCAAAAATGTCAGTCCCACTTGATTCGAAAATCCATTATTGTCCGCATACAAAATGTTGGCTGTTGTATTACATTTGTTTTTGAAGTTAAACTTGTTATATTGCTTCAGCCTTGGGTTGTGACATCCTATGATGTATGGCATTATTTATGTTGTACCAGAGAGAATCGAGAAAACTAAGAGAGAAACAAAGAAGTTTCCATTAATATAAAATTATTTCTGTTTGCCCCTAATATTAATATATATTGTTACATTATACAATATTTTATTTAATTAATTTTTAACTAAAATAATTTCCATGCTATACAATTAATTTTTTAGATTAAAATTTATAATTAGTCTTTTATAATAATAATAATTTTTTTATTTCATTTATTAGTTAATAAAAATGAAATCAATATGAGAAATCAAATTAAAGTAGTTTTAGTTTTTAACCAATAAAATTGAAAATTTTAAAGATTTTTTATCGATTTATAAATTTAGTAGAAGTATTATGTCTTCCCATTCTTCCTTTTCTATTTTTATTTTAAAATTAATTTAATACAGAAAATATTTAACCCATAATTCATAAATATTCCGTACGAGTATTTGGAGTAAGTCCAGAACAGGAACCCTCGAGTCGAGCCGAGTCGAGGAGAGGTCAGAGGAGGGAGAGAGTAGTGACGTGTAAGCCGATTAATGATTTAATGAAGTTTATCGGTGCAGTCAGTGCGCATCTGTGACGACGGCAACCACTAAACCTAAAGAGCTCCATTTATCTTAATTAAAAAAAAAGGACATCTCACATTCTCAGCACTCTGTGTCTCACCAAACCTAATCCTTACCTCAAAGCACTGATTAAATCATGTTGTGTCTCAACCCCTCAAAAATCTCCAAAATGTTCATTTTTCATTTTTTTAAATAAAAATTGAGAGATTTACATAAAGGGTTTATCAAGGAGAAAGACATTCTTAAATTAAGCATTCAAATAATTTAGTTTGAAAATATGACTGTTTATTATTATTTATGTAATTTTTTGAAAATGATCTGAAAAATAAAAGAGAGCATAATTTTAAAAATAATTTCAATTAAAACCTAATAATATTTTCAATACAGTTGGTTATCAATTGTCCAAAAATTTATTGTCCTAAACAAAATAATAAATGTAATAAAAAATTCTGATTTGAAATGCGTCAACAGATAAGATAGAAGTCGTTCATCTTGCTAAATCCAACTCTTTACTTGCATCAAGATATTTCGTAAGTTCAAATATTTCGCAATCAAAAGCCCACATTCGTTACTTTACCGCTTTCAAGCTGTACTGTATTTGATGTAATTCCAATCTTCCAAAATTCCAAGGCATGCAGTTACAATCAGTTTAAAAAAGCCAAAAAGCAAGAAACTTCTTCTTTCCACTTTTGCTTTGTTGAAAAAGCTGCTCTTCTCTTTGTCTATACAGTGAGAGATAGAATAAATGGTGCGATTTGATTGAGAAGAGAGGACGATTCGTTTTAGAGGGAGAAAAATGGTGGTGAGAAAAGTAGGTAAATACGAGGTCGGCAGGACAATCGGCGAAGGAACCTTCGCCAAGGTAAAGTTCGCTCAAAATACAGAGACCGGCGAGAGTGTCGCTATGAAAGTGCTCGATCGCAGCACTATCATCAAGCACAAGATGGTTGAACAGGTAAAAAAATCGGAAGAGAAACTTTTATTGTCCCAATTGGATAATTTTCCGTTTACCAATCATTAAGAAAGGAGGTAATCTTACTTTATGGAGTTTTTTATTCTTTGCTGTGTAATTATGGTATTTGCAGTTTGATCGACTCATCACTCATGCTTCTAAAACGGTTTCATTTTAATGATACTAACTGGCAACTTTCTGTTGCTTCCTGTTTCCTAACTTCATCAGTTAGGGTTTCTAAACTAAGAGAATTAACTTCAGCTTGCAAAAGCTAAGCCTGGCCGATTCATTGAGTGGTGACCTCGGTGTTACTCTTACCTGGAATTGTTTGCCTTCAAAGTGCATTGTTCTTCTTCTTAAAAGAAAATTTCTGTTATTGTAGTTTAGTACCAATCAATTCAGCTGAAAGTTTGAGAAAATTACTGTGATTTGATTTTCTGCTTTGAGTGGTGGTCTCCTTTTCATTTTTTCGGCTTCGATCCATCATGTTCTTATATTATTCCTGTATAATTGAAGTGCTATGATTTGAATTTTGGTTATGATGCAACTTCCTCTGCTAGTATTCTAAGTGTCTCCTTTTTCTTGCAGATCAAGAGGGAGATATCTATCATGAAGCTTGTCAGGCATCCTTATGTTGTACGATTGCATGAGGCATGAGATTTATGTTTCAAGTTCTTTTTGGATATCAAGTTTTATCTATTTGTTGTTTAACCTTTCTCATTATCTTTAGGTTTCTCATTATCTTTAGGTTTTAGCGAGCCGCACTAAGATCTATATAATCTTGGAGTTCATTACTGGTGGTGAATTGTTTGATAAAATAGTGAGTAGTTTAAATTCATATCCATACTTCAAGATGGACCAGCTGTTTGTAGTCCCTCATATAAGTTTCTTGACTCGGTTCTAATAAGATTTCATGTTTAATATGTTAATCCAGGTGCATCATGGGCGTCTTAGTGAGGCTGAAGCTAGGAGATACTTTCAACAGCTTATCGATGGGGTGGATTATTGCCACAGTAAGGGAGTCTACCACAGAGATTTGAAGGTTTGTTTGATAACAACTGAAAAGCTATTGCTTAGTTTCTGTCACGTGAAAATCTTCAAACCTTTCATCGCATGTACAGCCTGAAAATCTTTTACTTGATTCACAAGGAAATTTAAAGATTTCAGATTTTGGTCTTAGTGCTGCTCCTGAACAGGTAAGACCTAGATAACAGCTTTGTTTTATCCATATGTACAGCATTGTAGTTGAGAAAATAACAATGTATTGGCTATTACTTGGTGTTGTTGATGCATAGGGAGTCAGCCTGCTGCGGACAACATGTGGAACTCCAAATTATGTAGCACCTGAGGTAACTGTACCTTGTTTTGGTTTGTGTTTCCAGTGCAACCCTATTTTTAATGTATCTTAAACTTCATTGTCTGCTCTAGTTAGGTACTCAGTCACAAGGGTTATGATGGTGCTGTGGCAGATATCTGGTCATGTGGGGTCATCCTCTATGTTTTAATGGCAGGATATCTTCCATTTGATGAACTTGATCTCACCACGTTATACAGTAAGGCATGAACTCGTATCACACTTACTGCTGTAGCATTTTGCAAGAAGCAAATTTCTGATTTTCACTCACAATCTTATTTTGGTGGAGGAGTGAGTTCTAAATATCGGCAAAACTGACATGACTGTATAAGGATAGGTCCATTCACGGCTTCTATAAACCAAATCTATACTTGCTTTAAGGATAGGTCCACTTGTGGTTCCTGTAAACCAAATCAGTACTTTCTTGGGTTTGGGATAAATAATTAGTTTGAGCATCTTTTCTTCAAGGAGAAAAACTTCTACATGCAGGGTTATACTTGCAATTTTAAGGTTTGAGTCATTTTGTTTCCTGGTACAAGCAGTTTAGTCATTGATCTTTTGAGTCTTTAGGAATATTTTTCCTGAGTTGAATTAAATGAACATTTTGGTTTTTCTTGCTCTCTCTTTGTGCAAGTGGCTGTATGAGCAGACTATATAGTGTAAGCAGTGATTAAGTGGTCAAGTAAACCACTTTGTTTGGGTGAAAATGAAAATTTTGTCATCGGTTAATCATGACTTTTGTCATTCCTCATTGGTTGCTACTTGCTAATAGATGCTGATACCACTCATCAAATTCTTCATGGTGTTTCTGTGTTTCCAATTGACCCACCTTGTTGGTTTGAAATTAAGACCTGCTAGGGCTGTCCCCTCAACCTCAAGGACACGTTTCTTGCTATGTAGTTTGTGATGACTGCTGTTTTGATATCAATGTCTATGTATAAGAGTTGATTTGTCTTCTGCAGATTGAGAAGGCGGAGTTTTCATGTCCTTCATGGTTTCCAGTGGCTGCAACATCTTTGATTCGTAGAATTTTGGATCCAAATCCTGAAACTGTAAGTACTGTGTACAAAACCTTTGGGTCTTGATAGTTTCCATCCCTCTCTCTCTCTCTCTCTCTCTCTCTCTCTCTCTTACAGACACACACACACACACACACACTGTGAAATTGATTTGTACCGAAGAATCGATTAGAAATTGGAATTTTGAACTCAGTTTACGTGGTGCTGATTTTTGCATGATTTCATTGTTAGAATTTTCCCCCTTAATTTCATGTCATGTTCATGTGGTATGCAATTGATGTCATAATCTAGTGCTCCTGATGTGTTAATCGCTTCATAATGTAGTACTTCTATTTGGCATCTAATATCTTTTTCTGTTGCTTGTAATGCCATAAAAAGTATTGCAGTGGATTTTATGGCTTCAAACTAATTTATTATTTTCTGATTATTAATGAAAAGCTCTTTCTCTCTCTCCAATTCTATGCAGCGAATCACCATTGAGCAGATGAGAAATGATGAGTGGTTTAATAAAGGCTATGTTCCTGCAAGACTTATTGAGTATGAAGATGTGAACTTGGATGATGTCAATGCTGCTTTTAATGATCCAGAGGTTGATTCAGTGCTTCATATTTTTTTCTCCAGGTTTTTGGAACCTAAAAGAACATGGTTTTGGAGCTCATTGCTGATTATTTTAAAAACACTAATTTATTGCTAGCAGTTACTGATCCCTCCTCATTGCTTGCATTAATGGAATCCTTCTATTCTGGGTATCAGTACTGTTCTGCATCCACAGATTAGTGGGATAAGGGCCGACCCTCCCCAATTCTTTTACTGCACCGTTCAGCTCAGGGACTATTAGACTATCAAATGCTTGAATGATTGCATGTTATGAAAATATTTAGTCACCATATGACTGCTTAGGTGGCTGTGGGTCAGAACACAATGCTCAGATCACTTAAGTTGTCATTTTCTCTATGCTTTGGTTCTTGAGATAATTTCCTGGATTTCCATTGTAATAAGCTGTTGGACCATTTAGACACATTTAATGTTTTGTTGGTGCTACCAATGGGAAACTTTTTCATAGCAACTGTTTTTATGTTCGGGTTAGCTCGCACTGTTGCTTATGCTTTGCACTCATGTTCTAACTATATGTCAGGGATTTCCCAAAAGTTAAATATGTTGGACATTCTCTTTATTCCTGATAAATAGGCTCCTTGACCAATTTACCTATATTAAGTCAATGAAATTCTAGTTCCTAACATGTTTTGTTATCCACACCCAATATCAGTTTGGGTTTATGTTGGAGGAGTGTTAGCTTTAATTGACATTTACTGTCTCATGATCATATTGCCTGTGGAGAAATGCTTTACATTTATTATTCTACTCTCCTTAGTATTCTTGATAAGATGGTTTACTGTAGGAACAAAGTGCTGATGAGCAGCATGGGAATGAGGATACAGGTCCTTTGAATCTTAATGCATTTGACTTGATAGTTCTATCACAAGGCTTGAACCTCGCAACATTATTTGATCGTGGGAAGGTATGCATCATTAAGTATGTTCACATTATTCTTTTTATTCGTACCTTTTAAGAGATTCCGATTCATTTATCATAGCCTTATTGCAGCCACATGATATAATAGTTACTATTTTTGTGCTTCACAAACATGTTCAGAATATCAACTGTTAATCCATCTAATAAAAGCATTTGCAGATCAAAGTTTTTAGTTTCTTCCCATGAAAAACTTGTTCTCATATAGTAGGTTAATACGCACTGTTTCAATATTTGATTTAAGTTGGCTGAATTTCACACACTTTTTTTTTAACAGGACTCTGTGAAGTATCAGACACGCTTCATCTCGCAGAGGCCAGCAAAGGTTGTGTTATCAACCATGGAAGTTGTTGCACAGTCAATGGGCTTTAAGACACATATTCGTAATTTTAAGGTGGGGATTTACTATAATGATGTAGCTTTATTTCAGTGCTTCTGCTTTGTTTAATTCTTTTTCAATCACATTCAGTTTCTGCACTTGTTTGTATTTTCTATTCTGCTATTTTCACTTACTATACACTTGCTGATGTGGTGCCAATTTTGATTGAACTAATGACATAAGTGGGTTATATTATATGTCTATTTTGCAGATGAGAGTGGAAGGCCTTTCAACTAATAAGACTGCTTATTTCTCAGTTATTCTAGAAGTAAGCATTGAGCCCCAAATTCGATGCTTAATTTTAAGCTGCTCTTTTCTTAGTATTCTATGAATTTTTCTGTTTTTGGTGCTGTAGGTGTTTGAAGTAGCTCCCTCATTTTTTATGGTAGAAATTCAGAACGCAGCAGGGGATGCTGCTGAATACCTGAAGGTCAGTTGTGTAAAATCATCTTCATTTGCTTGTCGTAAGTTTTCCAGGGATTGCGATGTTTAGATTGAACTTGCTCGGGCGGTGTTTAGATTCTAATTAGAAGGGATGCACTTTTGTTTCTTGCAGTTCTACAAAAACTTCTGTAACAATCTAGAGGATATCATCTGGAAACCACCTAATGAATCCGGCAAATCTAGGATCAGCAAGTCAAGAAGCAGAAAACGTTAATTTTTTTTCATAAGACATCATATTCCTTTCAAGATGTGTGCGGATTTATTTCATGTATCATTACTACTTCTCTGGTTTTGCAACTTCTAAGGTTGCAATTACAGCTTACATAGATACACCTCTAATGTTACCTAACATCTCCGAACTCTCTTCTACTGTCAGCTGGAAGGGGAGAAATGGTCAAACGAAACGGAATTATTTGTATGTGTATTATTTATGAATCTTTACTTACCGAGTTTGTGTAATCTCCTAGCTTTGTCGATAGTCACGAGCACGTGAGTTTGATAGTTTTCAGCGAGGATGTAATTTTGTATGACTTGGTAGTTGATGGTTAATCCTACAATTTCAGGTTTTACCTCTGTAATCTGGGAATGTTATTTATTTATTGTCTTGTGGTTGTGGTCTTTTGTTGTTCATTGTTTGAAGCAGAAGCAACTGATGTGAAGCACAACTATAATGTAGGCCGTTCTTTGAAGAAGGGAACAAGTTTTTTTCAACCCTAAAAATTATAATACTTTATTTGTTTGAAGTTTTTTTTTTTTCTTTTCTTTAGAAACAATTATGGCTATCGTAACTTAATAGAAAGATCTGATTGTGAGCCGGAAGTATAACGAAAAAACGAGACAAAACATCAATTCAAGGCCCAACAGAAACTACTGGGATTAGTATGACCTGTCCTCTTTGCTAAAAGAAAAAAAAAAAAAGAAAAAGAAAAAGAAATACGACTTGTCCTTTTATGTCGTTTGAGTAACTTGTGTGGAACAACGCAAAACCAGTAGGCCTTTAATTTCCTGTGCGAACTAGGAGGGAAATGTATCTCTGTCGTTTTCGTGTAAATGACATTTATGGCAGGGAAAAGTTTCCTTCGGCTAAATGGGTTGCCGTCATCATCAAGCGTCACGTTTAACGACACGCGACTAGAACATACCTAATTAGTTTTTATCACCAAATATTGTGTTTTTGTTTTTTTTTTCCCAAAAAACGAACTACAGGCAGCAGATTTCACTCTTCCTATTTTGGACGTACAAAAGACGATGTGAAGAAAATGCTACAAATGATTAATCCAACTCAACCCAACTATACTAAGTTATTAAAGAAGGTCACAAAAATCTGCACATGAACAATGTCCATTAACAAATCTATGGAGCCGCTTGCTATCTCGAATTATGATTTCCCTACTGCACAATAATGAGATGAACTTGATAAAATCATGGCAATTCCTGCACATGGAAACACTCTTGACGATCCGGATGGGTGCTTCCTTTTGCATATTCAACAACCCAAATACAATAGCTAGCCTCTCACTATGGTAAATAGCAGAAGAGAATGTCCTTTTCTCCTCTTCCTCCTCCTTATCATCATCATCATCATCATCATAATCAATTACATCAATTCGTTGTAGCGACTGGTATCCAAGAGCTTTTGCTTTTTCAAGCAATTCCTCCAGCAATTTATGCATCTCTGTGTTGTGAGAATGCAGATGGTCATTGGTTTTAAATGAATGAACCTTGTCCTTTTTGCTAATCCAGCTCCAGTCATCCAATTTTTCGAGTTTCTCCACTTTCAACAATTTTCTCACCCTGGAAACGTCTTCCCATCTCTCCGCCGAGAGATACATATTCAACAACATGACATAAGTCTCAGTATTTTTTGGCTTGAGTTTGAGCAACTCTTCAGCTGCATGAAATCCTAATTCTAGCTTCCCATGATATCTGCAACCAGCAATCAAGATTGACCATATAAATTCGCTGGGTTCGAAATCCATTTTCTTGATTATATCAAAAGCTTTGTCTATCCGACCCAACCTCACATACATAGTGATAAGGCATCCATAATGGTCCATGACTGGCTTGATTCTGTATTCCTTTTTCATCATCTCAAAGTATCCGAGTGCTTCATCAACCATTCCAGCATGGCTGCAGGCAGCTAGAACACCCACAAAAGTAACCAGGTTCGGTCTAAATCCTGCTAGCCGCATATCCTCAAAAAGTTGAAGCGCTTGCTGAGACCAACCATGCAGTGCAAAACTTGTAATCATTGTAGTCCATGATATCAAAGTTCTGGTGGACATCTCTACAAAAGCTTTACTGGCTCTTTCAATGCTTCCACACTTACCATACATATTAACAAGAGCAGTTCCCACAACCACATCCGACAAAGTCCCAGTTTTAATGGTCTGAGCATGAAGTTGTTCCCCTTGTTCCAAGGCCAATAACTTACTACAGACAGTTAAGACACTTGAGAAGGTGAACATATCAGGTTTCATGCCCGTGCGATTCAATTTTAGAAAACTGTTGAGTGCCTTATTTCCACTTCCATAAGCAGAAAAATCATCCTTTGCAATATCGATTGCTTGTGCATGGCCTGCAATCATTGCATTCCATGTAACCAAGTTAGTAGATTCTGTCTTATTAAACAAATTCTGTGCCTTGTCCATGCATCCGCATTTGAGGTATAAATACATGACAGAATTTGTTATGCGTAGATTTGATTGGTACCCAAGTTTAATCCCCAATGTGTGAACCTGTCTTCCCACATCCAAAGCCAGCATCACACAACACGACCTCAAGACACTAGTTAAAGTGAACTCATTAGGCTTAATATCCGCAATAAGCATGTCAATGAAAAATCTCAAACCTCTTGCAGCTTCACTATTTTCACCACAAGCAGAAATAATGGCAGTCCAGGAAATCACACTCTTTTCTTCAATACCTTGAAAGACCTTAACAGCAGATCCTAAGCTGCCAAATTTTGAGTATAAGCTACAAAGAGCATTTCCAATACTAGAGTCATGGTCAATTTTGTACTTAATGGCGAAGGCATGCAGCTGTTTCCCCAATTTTATAGAGTTCAAAGAAGAACAAGCATTCAGGGCAATTCCCAGAGTGTAATTTGAAGGAAAAGCTCCAATTTTCAACATTTCTTGAAAAGCTTCAATGGCTAAATTTGGTTGTGAATTTTGAGCATAACCTGTCATAAGGCTTGTCCAAGCAACAGTATTTCTTCTAGGTAATTCGTCAAAAACCTTTTTCGCAATTCCCATAGCTCCACATTTTGAATAAACAATTACAAGAAAAGTCATCACATAAAAATCTTTATGGGTTCCTGTCTTTATCATGTGGGCATGAATAACTTGGGTTTCTAAAACTGAATTCTTGTCTATACATTCTTGTAAAATGGGAAGATAATAAGAGGGCTCAACCTTTGTTTTCTTTTTTATCAAAGTAAGAGCTTCTTGCAACTCCAAATGCCTAACTGATTCTAAACTCCCATCCAATTGGGTATTTATTCGACTTCTTTGATATGAAATGCTCGGGCTCTGAGATACCATAATTAGCTTAGTATAAGAGAGCTGAAATCCGAAACCATTAAAGCTTTTTTTCTTAAGGGTTTGCAAAATACTTCTCTTAAATTTCCAATTCAAATACTGTCACGCATTTAGCCATTAAAAAAGTAGACAAATAACTGATTTTCATTTCATAGCACCATTTTGCCTATGATGTTATATCATATTATCAACTACAAACAATTCTATTTCCAGGAATTCTTAAACAGAGAAAAAGAAGCTGCAAAAATAGCACAAGAAAACGAGAGATAGGGAGTACCTTTTCGGTAGCAGGAGGAGAAATGGGATGTTTTTTGAGTTCAGGTTCAAGCTTCTGAGTAGCAGTGAGAGCAACTGATGGTAAAGAAGCCATCAAAGCCAAAATGGATAACTTGGGTTCTGAAGAAGTTTAGCCTCTCGGTCCTCCGCTATGTTATGTAAAATAGGATTGGATGGAACTGTGGAAAGGAGAAAGGCGCCTAATCCTTTCTTATTCGTTACGAGCCAAATGCGTAAACTTATCCCTGTAATTTTCACGCTCAAACATTCCGAGTAATTTACCGATAGCCCCAAAATTAGGTATTGTAGTATTTTAGCATTACATATATGATATCTCTCCTCATTAACAATAAATTTTAAGATTTCTTTTTTTAACTTTTTTTTTTTTTGCAAAATATATTAGTTATATGTATAGTTAGGATTACTTTGAAAAAATAATTTCTCAAATTCCAATAAATATTTAATCAATCTAATTTTATAATTTATAATACTTAATTATTTGACTTGCAACAAAGAATTTTAAAACAATTTCATATAATGTCTAGTGCTTTAATTGTTTCCCTTTATATTTATTTTAAAGTAAATTAAATTTATGATTATTTATTAATTGAATTAATTGCAATATAAATTAAAAAATTAGCAAATTTATAAAACTTTTAAAGATATGAATAACTGACTTAATTTATGAATTTTAATCATATGGGTGATTGTTGTTTTATATTAATTCTAAAATAAATTATTTGAAAATAAATTTAATAGGTATTTATTTATTGAATAAAATTGATTTATTATAATTTTAGAAATTAATATTATGATAAGGTGATGATTTATAAAATTTTTAATTATTTAAAATGAATTACTTAATTCATGGTTTTTTCTAATATGAGAATTTATTTTTTATATTAATTATAAAATAAATCAAATTAACGAATTTTAATTTCACTTTTATTTTATTTATCCCTAGAAATTCCATAAATAGAACACACAATCTTCCAATAAAATGAAACTCTTCTTGTAGAAGAATTACGTATACATCAATCCAATGGTAAACTTCTAAATTTACAGAACCCCTCATTCCTATCATATTTGGTTGTCAGTGGAATGAAAGACAAATAATTTCATCTGAAATTTCCAGAGATAAACCCGACAAGCACCTCAATTTGAAGTACATCTTGGAGTGTGTTCATCTCCATTCAGTGACGTTAAAGACAAGCGTAATAGATTCTCCGACAAACGTATCTGCACCAATAAATCGAAGAGACAACGTCAAAAACAGAAAAATGCCCAAATATCAAATGGCCACAGAAGAGCCAATACCTTCCATTGTTAGTATTCTTAGTCCTTGTACTTCATTGTCTCCTTTTCAAAACCAACCGTTGGGAATTGCTTTGCATATTCCTCAACATCGTGGCGCAGTTTTGCAATCTCAGATTGTACGTGTGCATTAGACTTCATAGTTGTTACAAAATCCTTCAACTTTGTTCCTGAATATACAGCAACAGAAGGTTAATTATCAACATATACATGCTAGCAACCAAATCCGGTAACTAGAACAATGTAAAATACCAAAATAAAATTTGAGTGGCTAGAAAAGGACCTTTAGTATCTGCCTTGACCTTTAATGCCAACTTCACAGCTGCATCAAAGAACTCGGCCACTTTCACAAAATCTTCCTCAACAAACCCTCTAGATGTAAGAGCCGGGGTACCTGAAGAACCAGAAAACTAGGTTTTCAGATAAAGTTGGAAACCTAACTAAAAATCACCAGGTGAAATTTGAGTGAATGAGGAAGGCCTTACCCATGCGAATCCCGCCAGGAACCATGGCAGATACATCACCAGGAACTGTATTTTTATTAGCTGCAATATGAACTAATTCCAGAACCTTTTCAACTCTTGATCCATCAATACCCTATCAAACAAATTTTCCAAAGCAAACTATTGATTCCTATTACATGCGGCATTTTCAATAAATAAATAAACATATACACATATATAGATTTGGTTTGAAATTCTCATCTTTTGGACAGCATACATACAAAAATTCTTTTAGCAACGGAATTGAAAGCTTTGCTTAAGAGTGTTTATCTATCGATGAAATAAGCTGCAAAAAAAAAAACCCTATTCATGACATTCCCAATTGCCAACCACCTTAGTGAAAATTCTGCAAACTAACACCCAAACTTATCATGGGGGGTATTATCAAACAGGAAAAACATCTCAGCAAGATACTAGTACCCTTCCTACTCAAACTTAACACACGTACACGTAACACGCACAAAAAAGGCTCACAAGCTAAATCAGCCAAACTGAAAAAGGAACTTGTTTCCTTGCACCTTGTTTCTCAAATTGACCAAGACCAGATGGTTGTCTGTTCCACCAGATACCAGTTCATAGCCCTGATCTAGTAAGCTCTGCACATAAAATAAACTTGAGATGAGATTTCTAATGTGAAATCACTTGGTAAGATAACGAGACCCAGATCTACTAGCTTGGAAAAAGAGTACATATATTTCTAGCATACTCGTATCAATACTATGTTAGGAAGGCACCATTCCAGATACCTGAGCAAATTTTGAACAGTTGCTAAGAACTTGCTCTTGGTAGGCCTTGTACTCTGGAGTCATGACCTGAAAAAAATATTCAACAATCAAAATCATGACCTTAGGCAAAATGATTCTAAGAATTTCCAGATCTGGCATGAAATAATAAACTCTGGCTTCACTGCAAATATAAAAACAGCAATCCTGTATTGGAGCATACCTGCATCAGAGCAACTGCCAAACCAGATATTGTGTGATTATGTGGACCACCTTGAAGTCCAGGAAAAACAGCTTGATTAATTTTGTCTTCGTAATCATACTTCACCTGTTGAATTCAGGATGGAACTCAATCATTAAAAAACTTAATTTAGGTGCATAACCTCAGTGACTCTATATCAGTGACTGAGAATGACAGAAAAAAATTGCAAACAAGCAGCACTAAATACAACAAGCAATTAACACTTCTGCTTTAACCAACAAAACAGTACATTGTTTGAACACATATACTTCTACCAAAGCAACATTACTTTGTTTTTCTTTTTGCATATCATAATTTCTCTCTTTTAATTTGTGTTGGACTCACTTCTTGCCCTTGTTTGTTAATCTCTTTCACTCCCTTCCTGAAGAAGATCATGGCTCCACGTGGGCCACGAAGTGACTTGTGTGTTGTGGTTGTCACAACATCTGCATATTCAAAAGGAGATGGGATAACACCTGCAGCAACCAACCCACTAATGTGCGCCATATCAGCCAACAAAACTGCTTTTTGCTTGTCACACACCTGTCAATCCAGCAGAATTAACATCACCACAATCTGTACTGTAAGAATCATGAATACTATAGGACCACATTAATTTTACTTGTTGACTCTTGATGGAAAGGCATTTACCTTACGGATTCGTGCATAGTCGTAAAGGCGTGCATAAGCACTTGCACCGGCAACTATAAGTTTTGGTCTAAAGAGTGTGGCACTTTTCTCCAACTGCAAACATTTTCACGTTCGTAAGTCAACTATATATAGAAAAATAAGTACTTCTCTAGATATTTTGTTAGATAATTTGAAAGAAGCTTAAATTAGTGTACCAACTATAGCAAGTTAAAGATATATGTTTCTCTACACGTCTCATATTCGAGAATTAACTTTTCTACATTTGCCATACATGTGATCAACCCCAACCAAAACTAGCAGCAAATTCTAGGCTTACAGTTTGTAGCCATTGAAATGAAAACTTACGATAAGATAGAAATACAGAATATAAGTGACAGAATACCTGTTCATAGTCAATATAACCTGTACTCTCATTCAATCTGTAAGGCATTGTCTCAAAAAATATGGATACAGCAGATATCTTCTTTGTGTCAGTCTGCAAAATGGCAAAAAGAATGCGGAGATAATATGTATTATATTCTACTAGAACAAGCTAGATTACTTTCTTAGATGATAATTTCTAGTATTAATCCATGGACAAAATATTAGTAGCAGTCCAAAATCCAGACAACTACAACAAATTCAAACTCAGATATTAACATAACTTAAGAACTATAGAAATATATTAATAAAGGAATAGGGAAAGGGAAAGAAATAAAACTTGGTCATCACAGGTTATTCATATTAAGTGCAACAAAATTTTATGATTTTCCGGGTGATTCAGGAGAGCAGAAAAGCAAGCCCCAAACATCAACAACCACTAGCCTGAGCAACCCCTCCATCCCAACCATCACAATCCTCCCCTCCAAGAACAAAAAAAAAGGAACAAATAAGAAAGAGTTTCCAATTAGCAAGAAAAGCAAAAATGCAACAAAGTTTAGTAGCATTAAGCTGTAAGCACCTGATAACCATGAGAAAGATGTCCACCATGCGGAAGATCAAGTGCCATGATTCTCTCATGAGGTTTCAATAATGCAGTATAAACTTGAAAGTTAGCAGGGGATCCAGAGAGTGACTGCACATTTACTGCAATAAATAAGATATGAGCTGACTTTAATAAAACTCTTAAGTGCCAACTTCAGCAAAACTTGTAATTCAACGCACAAGTCTCCTCATTTGATTAAAGTGAAATAGATGGATTCAATACAATATGATACACATCATTACATGAATTCAAGGATATAACTTAGATTCTATATACATCTTATCTATCAGAAATGATTTAGCATGAGAGTTTTTATGCAGCAAGATGATTCTTAATTATGCAGTCAGATAAACATGGCAAGTACACACACAAGTTCCCTTAGCCCGAAAACAACTTCAAACAGAAGTAAATTCAACAAGGTTTCTACTGGCCTCTCCTTGGACACATCATGGAGGGAAAGTAAAATAAACCATCCAGTATCATGATTTCCAGAAGCAACTAATAACTGTTCTACATGCTTCATCCTCATTAAACTTGCACTTTCACAAAGTATGATTCTTAAAGATAATGCACTAAAAAGCCATTTTCACTCATTAAACCTAGGATATAACCATAAAGACAATTTAACACTCTTCAATAGTTTCTTAACAAGCCTCTCAAGCATCTTCAATGAAAACCATAAAAGCAAGAAACACTTCATCAGAATAGACAAAAGCATCAAACTACAAGATATAATTGCAAGCAAACGTTTTGGGCACCGCATTGAATCAAACAAAACAGGGAAAGAGCAAAGACCAAAAGCATGACCGTAGTAATAGACAGTAAAAAGCTAATAAAATTTCATGCTGCATCAACTATATGCTTAAGATGATTCAGTACCTCCCCACTTTTCAGGATCCAATTGAAAAGCTTCTAATGCACGCTTTTGACATAAGGTCTCAGCCATGTCAATGTACCTAATTAAGCAAAACATGAAGATTTTATTTCACATATTTTGTCCTGTAAAACTGGAAAGAAAACTAGTTGCAGAAAAGAAATACCACGACATGAACCAATTATTTTAACAATTTTACTTTCACTTGAATACAACTCCAGAGAGCCTAAATTGCAAATATTGAAGGTAAAATTGATTAAACATTCACATACTCATTTCCTCCATAGTATCGAGCTCCAGGATACCCTTCACTGTATTTGTTAGTCATAACTGAACCAACAGCTTGAAGAACTGACACAGATGTGAAATTCTCAGAAGGAATAAGCTCGAGTCCCTAAACATTCAAATGCAAAACCAGCAATCACAATTTAACAGCAAGAAACTAAGCAAAGAAGAAAGATCAAAAAAAAGAAAACACTAAGATTCAGAAACGAGACTCGTTAAATACACATAACAAATACAGACTCGTTAAAAGAGCTCGACAAAACAGATGAATTAAGTACACATACCTTCCATTGTCTTGCTTTCTCCAGTTCAATGATATCAGCAATTTCAGGATCGATTTCTTCGAGTGGAGCATTCAATTGCTTTATCCACTGAAACCAACAAATTATGGAAATACTCAAAATGCATTTAGATCTGCTACAGATCTTAATAAAGGAGCAAAGTGTGTTCTGGAAACTAAGCTATTATAGTAAATGTGAGAAGAAAAATGGATTTACACTAGCACGAGCTTTCTCTTTCTCAGGAGCTAACGGATTAGGTAAAGAAGACTGCAAAATCAGATTTAGTAAAAGTTAATCAGATATATAAAGAGAGAGGAGCAGCTAACCTAGGCGCCTAAAATCAAGAGATGAAGAGAGCGAAGAGACCATGTGATAAGGAGAACCGCCATTGAAATAAGGTATTATTGGCTTTTTGATTGAGGAAGAGAGTCTTCGAAGAGCCATTGCCATTATCGTTTCTCTGCCTCTATTTTTCTGTATGTGTGTTTGTTACAAAGTGTACTCTGTTCTGCTTGCAAAGTTTTTTCACTTTGTACCGTGCGGTTTCTTGGTTGGTGCGACAGTGAGTGTGGGGTTGGTGGCGATGGCACAAGTGGTTGATTTTGTCTGGATTTGAATTTAATAAATAAAAGTAGTAAAATATAATAAAAAGACAAAAAAGGCAAGTGCTATTCTGCAAATCTTAAAATTTGGGAGTTGGTTCGCGCCTTCGCTGACCACTGTGGGCGGTGTAACATCCACATCAGACGTCACTATACAGTGGATTACGCTTTAGGTTTTAGGCTTTCTGCAACCAGTAGTAGTTGTGGCCTGGCGATCTATGGGCGCCGGGCGGCCCTAGCCCAGTTTCATAAAACTAGGATGGGCCGCCGAATTCATAGTTTGCAATACAAGATCAGGGGATGGTAAAACCAATTACCCAGGCCTCACATAGAAGGGGTTGCCCAAGCTAACCAACGAACTGCCTACTTCTTGGAGCAATACACAACCCTGAACTGAATTTCAGTATTAATCTCTTGCAAAACAGATTTACAATCACTTATAAGAAGTCCAAATGGAGATTAGAACTTGAATAGCATATTGAGCATCTGACTGGATTATGACACGAGACCAGCCACATTTTTTACCCAGCTAAGCACTTCCCTTATACCAGCAACCTCAGCATCTTTGGAGAGTAAGAACCAGAAGATGCAAGTTCTTCGCAGCAACAAACATACCAGAAGAGTCACGAGCCACAAAACCCACAATCATTACGACTATTCCAAATAGACCAACAAATAATCACTGCACTGCTGAATCTAATCCATTAAACAAATTAAAAATAGCAGCTAGCCATTCCAAAAAGGAATTCACAGCAGGATAAAACCAACTAAGTGGAGAAGCTTGCCAAGTTGCCATACATATTTTGCATACTGACACTGAACAAGTACGTGAGAACCGATTCTGAGTGGCCATGGCATAACGGGCAAATATCATTGGCAGGAAGATGTTTAGCATTTTATAATTTTTTTATGACACATATATTCATCATTTATCTTTACTTTATTGTCCGCTTTCATGTATTTTTATCGTTTTATTTTAAATAATTAAGTAAAAAGTTATTTATATGAAATATTTTTATCCTAAATCACTGTTAACAACTAACCATTAATATCTAATATTCATCAGCTATCTATTAGTAAAACATACAACAACTATTAGAATAGCTAAAATTGCCCAAAAAGCACTACAAAATCATCAAAGATTTAAATTTACAAAATTAATATGTTGACAAACTAAACTTTTAAATTTGGAAGATAGTTATTTATTATGTGGCAAGGAACTATAAAATGACTAAGGAATCCCGTTGTCAATTGTAAAATACCATTTGCTTATTGTCTCCAGGTTACCATTTTTTAATCACAAAAGGGTTTTTTTTATTATTATTTATGATTTACGGGTATATATATATATTCATCTAAGCATTTTTTATAGATAAATTCACTTAATCGATTATAATTTGGAAAGAATTACAATAAATAAAATATTATAAAAAGTATGCACTTATCCACATAATTAAAGCTGTGGATTAATATACTATTATCTTGAGTTAGACGTGGATCTTTATCTATTTATCCAATTAGTAAAAGCTAAATTGTAATTATGTTAGTAGTATCTCTATAACTTCTTATTACATTAAAAAAAAAAAATCAATTTCAAATTTATATAAAGGAAACCAGGTAAGGCAAAAATAAATAGATAAATAAATAAAGGCAATTGCTACTATACCAATGCATAATGTTTTTATGCCATTTGTAAATATTAACTTAGTATTGCATGTAATTATATTCAAGTTATATATATAATTGTTTTTTTTTATTTTATCAGATTTAGGATTTGTCAGGTAAAATTAGCTGTTTTAATACTGTTAGCTGTTAGACATCAGCTATTAGTTATTCATATAATTGTCCGAAGCAAGAGTGTTCGGTGAAAATAGTTGTTTCATTAGCTGTTTAATTTAAAAAGATAAAAAAAGATATTTAAATATTAATTTTTAATTGTAAATTATGATTATAAAAATAAAATCAATAAAATATAAAAAAAGGGGTGATTATGTGGTGTGTTATTACTTTTCTATAAGATCCTTCCCAATCTATAATTGAAACCACTATTTTTTTTTAAATGATAATACAATTTCTTCACATGTTTCTCTATTAATTCATTATTAAATTATTTTATTTAAATTTTTATATAAAATAATATAATATTTTAACATAATAAGAGAGTTTAAAAAAAAATTCACTATTTATGACAGCATATATATTATAGGAATCAAAATAAAATAAGGTCTTGTTGCATTATCATAGCAGATTTTGAAGAATTTCGTTACTTCGTAATATCTAGGAAGGGAAGAAATTCATGCAGAATTTAAGCATACAATTTAAAACACGATGCAATTGAAATAGCAATAAGTGTTTTAAACTAAGGGTAAAATTATCAATAAATTAAAAAAAAAAATTAAAAGGCTAAACATCTGAAAGGATGACATTTCATAAAACATCATATTATCTACTAAAAGCTAATATAATACATTAACACAGTATTTTAACGTAGTTAAAATTCTAACCACTCGTTAAAATACTATTGCCGAGGCAGAGCTTTAGGATAATTTTCTCTTTTTATCTTCTTATTTCTTAGAACGTGAAATTTTCCAGGTTAAAGGTTATATACGTTGAAAAAATAAAATCCTTTTATCAAAGATTTATATGAAATGTTCGACATCATTATCCATCAAAATAAATTATTTAGAATTGATCTTAAAACATACGATTAAATTTTTTTTTTCAAAAAAATAAAAATGAAAATTCTATATCATAAATTTATGTAAAATATTTACATTATTATACCTTAAAAAATTCATTATTAAAAATTATTTTAAACTTTTATATCATAATATCTATAATTTTAGATAGTTATTTTATAAAATTCACAAATGATTTAATACTATATTAAAGAATTTATAAATTTAACTTATAGAATTTATATTTAATTTTGATATAAAATAAGAGTTAGATTATATTTCGAAGGTCATTAATTAAAATTTTTACAAATTGAACAATAAAATTTTACAAAAGCTACAAAATTTAAATTTTAGATGTCTTCTTTGATACTATAAATTAATAGATATACATTTGAAAAAACATAGACACCGTTTTTTCAAAATGAACGGTACATTTTATATTTTAGGTTACAAAAATAATTTTAATATACAAATTAAAATTTTGAAGATTAGAAATAGAGTTCAACTTAAATAAAGTGTATAAACGATTTGCATTTTTAAAAAAAATTAAATAAGGTACAAGAACTATAAAAAAAATTATAGTATAAAAATGAGCTTATAAACTATATTCTAAATATCATAGGTATAAAAAAAATTAAATCATGAGCATCACAAAAATTTTAAAATATTATTTAGATAATTAAAATTAATGTTTTTTATTTTAATTGTTTGTCAAAATGATGATTAATATTTTTACTGTTGTTGAAAAATTTACATTAGTGTATAATAATAATAATAATAATAATAATAATAATAATAATAATAATAATAATAAATAATGACCTATTTTATAGGTAGCAAATTATTGAATATTTTTTAAATCCAATAATTCATAATTAATTAGCTTAACCTAATGGAGAATGAATGATTCTTCATAAATAAAGAATTTTAAGCGTATGTACTATAGTTTTACCCATAAATAAAATAGAAGAGAGAGAAAAAGGAATTTTAAAACAAAGAATAACGCAAAAAATATTTTTATAGTCTATTTCTGTTAGATTATAGGTCTTTTGGTTCAATTTTTGCATATTTTCTATTGAATATCTTATGAAATGATCAAAATATTCATTTTATTTTTGAAAATACAGAGACAATTTAGTATTATTTTTTAAACTATATGGACTACATTGTAATTTTTTTATATAATATCTTAATTTCTTTTTTATTTTTATATTTTCTTGTTGATTTAATGAAAAAGAGTGCAAAAATTGATCATAAAAGAGTTACTAGTGCAACGGAAGCAACAGACTAATTATATTTCATAAACCGCAGAAATCGTATTGTAATTTATCAATAATTTTCAAAATTTTTTATTTTAAATGGAAAATATTAATCTCATAACCTTTTAAAATAATAATTTTCAGGTTGAGAGATTAAAGTAAAAAGCCGGGGTAAATATACGCATTTTTTGTTTTTAGGATGACAGTTCAGGTTTGTGTACCATCGTAGTGTAGTGAAGTACTTTCCCTTCCCTCTATAAATATTCAGGGTAAAGAGTCAAGAGCATGTACGCGATTAGGATCTACGGAAATCCCAACAAAATACGTTCTTTCAGTATTTATTCTCTCCCTTCCTCACTCCCTCACACAAATGGGAACTGTAGAGATGGAGGCGCCGCCAAAGAAGATACTAACGAGCTATGGCGAAATTGAAGAAGAGGATGTATCTCCAATAGAGGAAGTCCGTTTAACCGTACCAAACACCGACGACCCTTCTCTTCCAGTATGGACTTTCAGGATGTGGTTTTTAGGCCTTTTCTCATGTTGTCTTCTTGCTTTCCTGAACCAATTCTTCGCTTATCGTACGGAGCCACTCGTCATTACTCAAATCACCGTCCAGGTGGCAACTCTCCCCATCGGACGGTTCATGGCCGCTGTACTACCTAAAACTAATTTCCAAATTCCTGGATTCGGGTCTAGAGAGTTTTCTCTTAATCCTGGACCGTTTAACGTGAAGGAGCATGTGTTGATTTCAATATTTGCTAATGCCGGTAGTGCATTTGGGAGTGGTTCGGCTTATGCTGTTGGGATTGTTAACATTATTAAGGCGTTTTATAGAAGAAATATTTCGTTCGTAGCTGCTTGGATTCTTATAATTACAACGCAGGTCTCTTTGGTCATAATTTTGTTCCCTTTGTCTATAGTACTTGTGTGCGGTACAAATTTTTCCATTTTTGGTGTAATCTTGTTTGCTTTCTTTGAAAAAAATTGCAGGTTTTGGGATATGGCTGGGCCGGGCTCTTAAGAAAATACGTGGTAGAGCCTGCACATATGTGGTGGCCAGCCACGCTAGTTCAGATCTCCCTTTTCACGTACGTTCTATATAGATGTTTTGCAAATTTTGATTTATCTATTTGTGCTGTGATTTCAATGTCAAGGTCACCGTAGTGGTGCACTGGTAGGTGTCAATTTTTTTTTTCCTAAGCTCATTCATTATGTTAGTAAGTATTAATAATTTTTTCTAATAGAAAACTGATAATTTAAAGAATTAGTGAAAGTGTAAATTGTTTAATGATTTTGTGCAATTTAAATTTGTTTCACTTTTAGTGGGGGAGAGCGCAATTTACCATCTCAAAATTGATTCAAGCTTTCACCATAGTTTTGTCCCCATGTTATCTTCTGGCCACATCTGTCTTTATGTAACCCATCAATATCTTTCCTTGAAAAGCCAAACTGTAGTTTAAGGAATAAAGTTTTTTAAGGAATAAAGGGTAGTTTGGACTTTTGAGCCAATTTAATTTTTAAATTTATATAAAATAATTAAAAAAATCATATTAAAATAAATTCATGGGCCAAATTGACTTGACCAAATTGACTTTTATTCCATTTTTTTCAATCATGGGGATGAATTTCCTTTTCTGAGTTTCTTAAGTTCCCACCTGTATTTAGACCAAGTCTTCCTCGTTTTTTTTTTTTTATGTAATGTAACCATTTTGATTTTATTTTCCTGGGTTAACCGTATTAACTTGATTTGTCTTAGAGTCAACTTTCTTATTATCCCGTTTAACGAACTGGCTAAAATTACTTAATATAAGTTATTTGAGATCAATTACAAAATCTAATTGTTTTTGAATTTGCAGGACATTGCATAAAAAAGAAGATCCCAGTAACGAGCACCGTATTTCTCGAGTGAAATTCTTTTTAATTGCGCTAACGTGTAGCTTTGTTTGGTACTTATTTCCTGGTTACTTGTTCCAAACATTACAAAGCCTTGCATGGGTATGCTGGGCTTTCCCAAAGTCAGTCACTGCCAATCAAATTGGGTCAGGCATGAGAGGACTAGGAATTGGAGCCTTGACGCTTGACTGGTCAACAGTAGCTTCCTTCTTATATAGCCCTCTCTTAAGTCCTTTCTTTGTCATTGTAAATGTTTTTGTTGGATATGTCTTGGTAATGTATGTGTTGACCCCAGTATGTTACTGGGGGATTAATCTATATGATGCCAAAACATATCCATTATTTTCTTCTCACTTGTTCACTAAACAAGGTGAAAGGTATAACTTCACAGCAATTATTAATGAAAAATTCGAGTTGGATTTGGCACAATATGACAAGCAAGGGAGAGTCCATTTGAGTACCTTCTTTGCTACTACATATGGACTTGGATTTGCCACTATTGCAGCCACTCTTAGTCATGTTGTCTTGTTCTATGGAAGGTATGATAATAATTTTCTAAACCCATGAAATTAATTAAGTAATTATTTAATGGCTCTTAATTAATTTTCTTGTGGCTAATTAAATATGTGTTCCAAATGTTTGCAGGGAAATTTATGGCCGATATAAAGAATCTAAACAGGGGAAGGAGGACATACACACAAAATTAATGAAGCAGTACAAGGACATACCTGCTTGGTGGTTTTATCTGCTTCTTATAGTGTCAATGGTAGTCTCACTTTTAATGTGCATTTTCATGAAAAAGGATGTGCAAATGCCCTGGTGGGGACTTCTATTTGCAGCTGCCCTTGCCTGGATTTTTACACTTCCTGTTAGTATTATCACAGCCACCACAAATCAGGTAATCACAACCATTAAGTTGTACTTAATTCCATAAATTCATTTTCTTCTCAATGGATTTTATTTAACTTTGTCAATGTAATCAGACCCCAGGCCTGAACATCATCACTGAGTATGTAATGGGAATTATATATCCTGGAAGGCCAATAGCCAATGTCTGCTTCAAAACCTATGGATACATGAGCATGGCTCAAGCAGTTTCCTTTCTCAGTGATTTCAAGCTAGGCCATTACATGAAGATCCCTCCAAGATCCATGTTTCTTGTTCAGGTAACTTATAGAGTCGTCTTTAAGACTATTAGATTTCAGATCCCAACCCGGTTAGAGTTTAATTAACACAACTAATAATTCCCTTTTCACTTTTGTTGTTTCAGTTCATTGGAACGATCATAGCCGGAACAATCAACCTGGGTGTGGCATGGTGGCTTTTAACAAGTATTGATCACATATGTCAGGATACTCTCCTTCCTGCAAATAGTCCTTGGACTTGCCCAAATGACCAAGTCTTCTTTGACGCATCAGTCATATGGGGCTTAGTTGGACCTATGAGGATTTTCGGCTCTCTTGGAGAATACCCTGCCCTTAACTGGTGCTTCTTAGGAGGATTATTGGGACCAGTTGTAGTATGGGTTTTTCACAAGGCATTTCCAAGCCAATCTTGGATACCTCTCATCAATCTTCCAGTACTTCTTGGAGCAACTGCTATGATGCCACCAGCTTCATCAATTAACTACACTTCTTGGATTTTTATCGGAACAATCTTCAACTTCTTTATCTTCAGGTATAGGAAAGGCTGGTGGCAAAGGTATAATTATGTTCTATCAGCGGCTCTGGATGCCGGAGTTGCATTTATGGCGGTTCTTATTTACTTGACACTAGGCCTTGGAAATGTTAATATCCACTGGTGGGGAGCCGATCCTGACATTGATCCTGAGCATTGCCCTTTGGCTTCCTGCCCAACTGCAAAGGGTATATCTATTGATGGATGCCCAACTTTTTAGAATGCTTATATATTTTTCATTGTTGAAGAATTATTAAATAGGTGTTTGTCTGTGTTCTTTTTTTCTTTTTTTTCTTTTTTCTGAACATAACTAAGTAGGTGTTCTGGTCGGGTTGGGTTGGGCAATTGTACATATATGGTGTCTTTAGATTTCTTCTGATCAACAATAACATGCTTTTCATATATTATTATGCATTATAGTTTATTTATTTAGATTTTTTTTAAATGAATTTTATTTATTTAGATGAGAACCTAAAATTTGGGAATGGAATTCAAGACTAACAATTAGTAAAACAATTTCTTCTTTTAAGGGGAAGTAATTTCTTGTGAAGAGTTCAACTTTTTTATTAATTGATTTAAAGTAACTCGAACATTAAAAAAATCTGGGAATTGTTTCCAAAGATCTTGTAGGCATTGTGTCAATTTGACGGGTGACAAAATAAACAAAATTGGAATGTAAATCTGTGGCTTTTAAAGTGATATTGCTCCACCAATCGCAAGTTGCCATGCAAGTAAATAAAAAGGTCAAAATGATTTTATATATTATTTATGATTAAAACCTGAACGATACCTGATATTTGATGGCATAAATTGTCAATGGAAACAGAGAAATTTCAGCCCTCAGTCCTACAATTTTGCAAAATGTGAAGGAGATCCCTGTGTCTCCCTCTTCTCTGTTGATTCATTCCTTTCAATTTCTAACCCTCTTTAAGAGCTAGATTCACTGAATCACTGTAACTATATTAAGGGTATTTAAGTAAATTTGATTAAAAGTGAATGGACAAAACAAAATCACAGGTTCGCAGTGCAACTAACTAGTAATAGTACAGTAACTGATCGCTTTCCATCGCCAACCTTTCCAGTCTCTAAAATGTCTTCTCTCGAAATAGAAACGATCTCAGACGACGTATCTCCGATCGAAGAAGTCCGTCTCACTGTCTCCAACCACGACGATCCTACACTTCCAGTATGGACGTTTCGCATGTGGTTTCTCGGCATCGTGTCCTGCGTTCTTCTCTCCTTCCTCAACACTTTCTTTGCCTACCGAACAGAGCCTCTCACCATTTCCATGATCTCCGTGCAAGTCGCTACTCTCCCGATCGGACGGTTCATGGCTAAAACGCTTCCAACGACAAAGTTTGCGATTCTCGGTTTTGGTAACAAGAAATTCTCGCTCAATCCGGGACCGTTTAATGTCAAAGAGCATGTGCTTATTTCGATATTTGCAAATGTCGGATCTAATGCTGGCAGTGGTGCGGCTTATGCAATTAGTATTATTGATATAATTGTGGCTTTTTATCATAGGAAGATTTCATTCTTGGCCAGTTGGATTCTTGTCATCACGACCCAGGTCAGTGAGTACATGCATAACTACTTTTTACAGTACTTATTATAATTCTAATTCTATATTAGTACTTTTATATTATTATTATTAAGAATTGAAAAAAATAAAATTTTGAGGTTGCGTTAAAGCCTTGTATTTTTACTATGTGAATAAGCAGGTACTGGGATATGGATGGGCTGGGATTATGAGGAAGTTCGTGGTGGATCCAGCCCATATGTGGTGGCCTATTAGTCTTGTTCAGGTTTCTCTTTTTAGGTAGTAATATTTTTTAAATTATATGTTTTGTTTTATTTGTAATGCTTAGTATTTAATTATTGATGTAGAATTATTTTATTTTGAAATTCACTCTGTAACAATAATTTTAGAACTCAGTTAAAGCTTAATGTACTGAAACTTTATAACTTTAGATGCAATAACAATACAAAAGCTCACGAAATGCATATTGCAATAATTAACTTGTTAATTGTTACAGGGCTATGCACGAAAGAGACAGTAAGAGAATGTCGCGAGGAAAATTCTTCTTGATTGCATTAATCTGCAGTTTCTCATGGTACCTATTTCCTGGCTATTTTTTCCAAACATTGGGAACCATTTCATGGGTGTGCTGGTTATTTCCCAACTCAATAACAGCCCAACAAATTGGCTCAGGCATGCAAGGACTTGGTGTTGGAGCTTTTGCAATTGACTGGTCTGTCATAGCATCTTATCTTGGCAGCCCTCTTATCACTCCATTTTTTGCCATTATTAATGTACTTGTGGGCTATATTGTTATTGTATATATGTTAGTGCCAATAGCTTACTGGGGTTTTAATGTCTATGATGCAAAGAAGTTCCCAATTATCTCCTCTCATTTATTCAATCGCCGTGGACAGTTATATAATGTATCTGCCATTGTTAATGACAAGTTTGAGATAGATTTGCAAGAATATGAGAAGGAAGGAAATCTTTACCTTAGTTCATTCTTTGCAATTACCTATGGGGTTGGTTTTGCTGCAATTGTATCCACTCTTGTGCATGTGGGCTTGTTTAATGGAAAGTAAGTAAAGTAATTAATTTTCTGTTCTTTTAAATTCAGAACTTGCAGAATTGTGGGTTTTTTTTTTTTCTTTTAATCTAGTAACTAAATTGACTGATTTACTATTCCAACAGGGAGATAGTTCAACAATTTCGAGCTTCGTATAATGGAAAGGAAGATATTCACACAAGACTAATGAAGAAGTATAAGGGCATACCTAATTGGTGGTTTTACTTGACTCTTATGCTGTCGATAATTCTGTCTCTAGTAATGTGCATTTTTATGAAAGAGCAGATCCAAATGCCTTGGTGGGGGCTCCTCTTTGCAGTAGCTATTGCTTTGATCTTCACTCTTCCAATTAGTATTATAACAGCTACAACAAATCAGGTAAAAAAAAAAAGAATAATCTCTTTTTGGTTCATGTTAGTACTTTCCTATACAGTTCTGTAAGTTAATTGTTAATGATGGATATTCTGTACTTATTTTATGAAATGTTGTATTGCCAGTCACCAGGGCTAAATATCATCACCGAGTACCTAATGGGTGTCATATTACCTGGTAGACCAATAGCCAATGTCTGCTTCAAAACCTACGGTTATATAAGCATGACGCAGGCTGTTTCCTTTCTTGCCGATTTCAAGCTAGGACATTACATGAAGATTCCACCCAGATCAATGTTTCTAGTGCAGGTACACCTTTACAAACCACTTCGTTTCCAGAAAGAAAGAGAGCTTTCAAAGAAATAAGCCAAGATAGGCTTGATAAAATTAGTGCTTAGCTTAATAAAGGGTACAGAATTTATAGATTGAATTAATAGTAACAGAACGGTATTAGAGTATTCCAATCACACAAATGGAATAGCGAATGCAAAATTATTCCCCGCAGAAATTTACTTATTGGTCTTTACTACTCAAGTGCCTAACTTTTTCCGGTCTACTGCACCAAAAAAGTGCATAGGCACTCTAATTTCAGGAACAGTGAACACTGGTGTGGCGTGGTGGCTACTAACCAGTGTTAAGAACATATGCCAAGATAATCAACTACCTCCTGACAGTCCATGGACATGTCCCAGCGACCGTGTTTTCTACGATGCATCGGTCATATGGGGTTTAGTTGGCCCTAAACGAATCTTCGGCCATCTTGGAAACTACTCAGCTCTAAATTGGTTTTTTCTTGGAGGCGCAATAGGACCTGTTATTGTTTGGCTTTTGCATAAAGCTTTTCCTAAGCAGAAATGGATTCCACTCATTAATCTTCCAGTACTTTTAGGAGCAACAGCTATAATGCCACCTGCTACAACTGTTAACTTCAATTGTTGGATTTTGATCGGAACAACTTTCAACTACTTTGTTTTCAAGTATCACAAGAAGTGGTGGCAAAGATATAATTATGTACTTTCTGCTGCTTTAGATGCAGGATTGGCTTTCATGGGGGTTATTTTATATTTTACTTTGACCATGGAGGGTAAATACATATCCTGGTGGGGGAATGACGGGGAGCACTGTCCATTGGCTTCATGCCCTACTGCTGAAGGTATTGCTGTTGATGGATGTGTAGTTCTGTAGTTTGTTCTGATTCACCTTTTACACAAACAAGGGAAAGAAGGCTTATAGTTTTACCAAGGTTTTAGCAATTGTGTAAATGTTTAAGGTGACGATTCCACTTTGTAGATTTTATTTTAGAACATTTTAACATTTTTTTTTCCTTTTTCTTTTTCTTTTCTAGCATGAATGAAAATTTAAAATTGAGGTAAATAGAATTTACTGAAAGATTGATAAAAACAGTAATCCATGACCACATAGGAATGTTTCTTTTTTATATCATTGAATTTTATATCTATAGCATGGGTTCCACGTCAAAATCAAGATTATGAAATTTAATTAATCTCCCCTGGAAATTTCTTTACCAAAAAATAATGAAGCATTTAGGAAGCAAATATATTATAAGAGATGTGGCGGTGTTTTAAGAAAATGACTGACAGTAGGGTATAACCCTAAATAATGGTTTCGAAACAAAAATAAATAAATAAAAGAGACTTTACACTCGATCCGTTTGTATGTATCAGAAAAAGATTAAAAAAAACATTTCAATTAGTTAAAATTCTTCTCAAGACATAAGTTTTCTACTTCACAAATTTGGTGTCTAATTAATTTTATTGGAAGATAACGGTAAAGACTAACAACAAATAATGAAGATTAATTAAAAGATAAGACAATGTTGTATGATTGTTCAATCTGATTTCAAAACAAGACATACAAATATGTGTATGTACCCAAGAAATTGGTCAGAAATCCCAATAACTATTTATGATCTTGAAGCGATCTGGATTGAGGAGGAGCAAATCTTGAAGAGAATCCATGAGAAAATCCATCTTCATTATCATCATCCAAACAGCCATCATCAAAATTTTGTGCATAGCTTAAAGGGTCATACCCATAACCACCAACTGCTGCCGTTCTTTGTTGCCTTTTTGTTCTCGAAAAGGCTGCTGCTATGTTATTCCAATTCCAACTCCAACTCCAACCCCAACCCACCCTTCTCTGCATCGACGGCGTCGTATCCCTATTTGTAGTGTAGCTGCTCCCTATTCTTCGTTTTGCCCAGGGAAGATTCAACTTGAATCTACCCCAACAAGAAAGCACACTTCTTTCTTCTTCTCTGTTTCTTGGAGATGAGTCAGTTCTCTCCATAGAATCCGATGAGTTAGTTCCCCTTTGCTTAGAATCGACGATGAGTTATTCTCTTCTCTAAGAAGAGTTGAGGCTGTGGGGTATCTTTTTAGTTTCTCTGGTTTCTTTTTTTTGTTGTTATGGATTTTGAGTGAGTGGTAGAGGAGATTGTATAAGATGAGAAGAAACAAAAATGGGTTTGTTTTTAAGGAGAGAAGGAATGGAATACCGAAAAGTTTATTTATTTTGGTTTTAATTTTGGTTAAAGAATCTCTGAGTGATTCCATGTTTATGCAGAAAAGTTTTAGTAACGTTTGTAATCCAACTAAGGAACCTGAAAAATAATGACAAAAAAACATTTGCACAGGACAAAATCTCCTTCTAAAACTCTTTGTTTACGAAGTCTATATAAAGAATCAAGATCAAGGATTGAGTCTTCTGGTATACACTAAAAATTTCCTTTTTCATACTATTTCTTTTCCCCTTACCATCCGATAATAACAGGCCAAATTTGATTTTGATACACATTATTTACTATAATTTTTACTTGATTTTCTTTTGATAATAACTTACATTAATATTATTTATTTATATTATAAAATTGGCAAATATGGTATTATTCATTTATTTGTTCCAAAATCTAATTAATAGTAACAGCAGCGTTCCTTTTTTTTTTTTAATAAAATGCATACTAAATAGGATTATTACAAGTGAAAAGTATAAAGAACATAGGCTTCCAAAATTATAATTTGAAATGAATAAAAAAATAGAGTGATTTATAAAACAAAATAAGTAAATAGAAAATACTGAATCTAATCATATATTAAATTAATCTAATTAAAATATTCGGTACGAATAAGAAGAAATGTCTATTTATTAAATAAATAGATAAACTAATAATTTTTTTTAGAGTAGTATTATTGTCAGAACACAGTTTATTAATAACAGGTGATAGATTAATTTCTTTTAAACAATAGATTAGTTTGTATTAAAGGTTGTGACTCGTGAGGATTGTAATCACTATTTGTCTTCTAATCCATTCAACTAAGTTTTCAGGAATTGGACAGCTAAATTAAAAACACATAAAAGAATGGGATTGACGTGCTAAAATGGAGTTGGATGTGGCTTTCTCACTTTGTTTAAAAAGGAAACTTTCTCAAAATTAAACATCATCTATCCATCTCTCCAAGCAACTATCAATCGCTTAACCATCCTTTCACTTGTAAAAATTCCACTTAATTAATTTTTTTTTTCTTTTTTCTGATCAACGAAAATACAAAACTTAACCATTTTCTCAGCCACGCCAATGGGAATGCTTTAGAACCTTAATATTTTTCGTCACCAAGTTCCAATGAAATGGCAAATGCCTAAAAAACCATATCCATATACAATACATTATGACATGTCAGTGGTTCCTGAATTATGTACTTGCAATCAGCCAATCACAGCACAATCAAAGAATAGCAAGTGAAAAGAATCCGAAGCAGGAGCCAGCATCTTGAAAACTGTCGCACAAAATTGAAATCGCTGGTCGGCTGCACCTTATTCGAGAGAATTTCGAAGGATTGAATTCAGATTTAATAGCCTATTATACCACCTCACAGTATATCCGTGTTCGAACCATGCACCCCTAATACTAAAAAAAAAAAAAACAACTAAACTCTTTTTAATCCCAACAGGATGAAAAAAAAAAAAATTCAATGAAAATTATACAACAAGGGACATGAACTTGGGACGTATCGTTCCATGCATAAGGAAAAAGAATAATTAAACACATCTTCATATTTTAATAATTATTTATTTGCTTGATAATATTTATATATAATATAAATCATCTAAAACTCTCGACTGAACCAAAGTTTACAGACTATTTTCAACTTAAAATTCCCATTGCAATCTAAAAATATTTAAGCTTCAGTGGTTGAAATTATTCTTAAATTTTTAATTTTCCCATTTTATCCATAAACGTTGCTCCAACAAGCTACGATGCAGGGCCTAAAAAGAGCATCCCAATGATTTATCAGTCATTAATCAAATAACTAGCAATAATAGCAAAGTGGAAATGGAGAGTATAATTGCACAATTTCGGCTTTTCCTAACTACAAAACATTTTGATGCAAACAATATCGAAAGCTTTTGCAAAGAATATCCATCACATGCATTTATTAAAATCATTCATACATTTATAATTTATCACGTAGATAAATTACTTAGCCCCTTTCAATTCTATTCCAATGTGTGTGAATCTCATTGCTTACCACTTTACTGTTCACATTTGGTCCATCCTTTGGGCTGCACCTGTCACTTTATCCCTCCACTCACAATTCATATCAAACAAACTATACAGAAAATTGCAGGTAGAAATCACGAAATTCATCATCCAAGCGCTTCACTAATCCTAAAAATAAAAATAAGTAAGCTTCATCTATGATAGGACAGCCTAGTTAGAGAGAGCATGTTATTTTAGAATGGTGATTCTTATTTGACTTGTATCTCAAGCCAAGGAAAAAGAGACACTGAATAACCTATATTTCCTCCCCCCCCTCCCCCCTGTATTATTATGATACAGCTGCCACATAATCTGCAAGGTAAAGAAGAGCAGAAACTTGGATAAGTATTTGAAGCTAATGCCAGAATATAGATGGCCTGGTGTGAATTTTCATGACAGTTCAGAAGTGTACCCAAATCCTAAGACCAAACAAATCCGAGTATAAGAACTACATAGAGAACTTACCAAAAGTACATTTGGATTTTGCTCACTGTAAACAGTTGAAACTAAAATGAAGAATAACAAAACAAAAGGCAAAGAAAGAATTACAAAATAAGTTTAGCAGAAAAGGACGCCTAACAAAATCCAGAGGAATAAATTATTAGACACTAGCAACTGCACATGAATAGCAAGCTACATCCTGACAGCCACCTGTTCTGCCGAACTTTTCTTCACAACTCCTCTTAAGCACAGCTCATTCAATATCTCCAAAGCCTCCTCTGCTAAACCTTCATATGCAATGCCTTCAATGAGGATGGTGTATGAAGCTTCAGTTGGTTTACATCCATTTGACACCATATAAGCCAAGAAGTCAATTGCACGGTCAGTCTGTCGAACCTTACAAAGTCCCAACATGACAGAATTGTAGGTGATAGCATTTAATTTGACCCCCCGACCTTGCAAATCATGAAAAAACTTAATTGCTTCATCAACCTTTCCTTCTCTACTTAGCCCGCCAATCAGCGAAGAGTAGGTAATTGTATCAGGCTTGAGACCTTTTGCCTGCATCTCATCCACAAGTTCCACAGCCTGATATGTTTTCCCTGCCTTAGAAAGCCCATCAATCACAGTATTGTAAGTTATCAAAACAGGTGAGCACCCTTTGCCATTTAGCTGATTAAGTAACTCGATGGCAGCATCAACGTTGCCATCTTTGCACAACGCTGTAAGCAAAGTGTTGTAAGTCACAATATCAGGATAACAACCCCTAGCAACCATTTTCTCCAAATACTCAATTGCCCTTTCCATCTTCTTTTCTTTGCAAAACCCATGAATCAATGGGTTGTAACTTGAGGAATTTGGTGTGCATCCATGACTGGGCATCTTCTCCAAAACATCAATTGCTCGACCTAATAAGCCCTTACGACACAAGAAATTAATCAATATATTGAAAGTCACAACGCTAGGAGAACAACCCTTACGAACCATTTCAGCCAATAGCCTCTCTGCGTCCATCCACCTCCCGGTGCCACACATGCTACGCAAAATAATATTATAAGAAATCACATTAGGTTGGCATCCGTGTGATGGCATGTTGTTTAAGAACTTGATAGCTTCATCCAACCTCCCCTCCTTGCATATTCCATTGACAAGAACATTGTAAGTAACCACATCTGGTTTGCATCCCCTGTTCCGCATCTCATCTAATAGCATCATTGCTTGCCCAACACCACTTTCCCTGCAGGTTGCCTCAATTAATATGGTATATGTGATCACATCAGGATAACATTCCTTTTCCAATTGCCTATGAAGAACTTTCATTGCTTGATCCAATTTCCCACTATCACACAAATAGCGTAAAATTGTATTATAAGTAACAACATCAGGGGCAACACTCATTTGTTCCAAAACCCTTAAACCATTATCAATCTCCCCTGCCTTGCAGTACCCACTAATCAATACATTATAAGTGATTACATCAAGAACAGCTCCAGAATCCTCAATTATTTCCATAATCCGAGTTGCCTTCCTAGTCTTTCCAATCTTACAAAACCCACGAATTAAACTCGTACAAGCGATTATATCAGGAATATCCCCACGGTACACCATGCTCTCTAGTAACCTGAAACCTGCCTCCAATCTCCCATTTCTAACCAATTTACGAAGTTGATTATTATTCTCAATTTCCTCAAAATTTGACAGAGAATGGATAGAACCTGAAGAAAAATGCCCATTTCCCATATCCCCATTTGGCTGTTTATCAGAACTTGGAAATCTACCATTGGAACGAAAGGCTTCAACCCCAGAAACGGCAACAATCCGACTCCGTCTCAACTTTCTAAATCCTACATAAGCTTTCATTCTTGAACCAACTTTAGCCCTAACGCTAACCCCAACAAAACCATTGCTATTTCTAGCATTTTCTCTTTGAAAGTATTGAAATGAGCGAAACCCTTCATGGGTATGATTTCTATGCACTATCAAATCCATAATCTCAAACACTTACAAATAACTAAACGTAAAATTCAAACATTCATGTCTAACAAAGAACTATTGCTTAGCGGTGTAGATAGATAGGCAAGTGTAATTTTGGAGAGGAGAGAATAATTTAGAGAAAAAAAAAAAGAAGTATGGATAGACAAAGCTCACAGTTAAGGTGCTCTAACAGAAAATAGGACTCAGAAACAGATAGTTCATGTCCCGGCGCTTTTGCTTATCCAGTTTTGTGTCTTCTTCTGGGTTTCAGCAGAGGTGTGCACTGAAGTGAGAGAGCTGCCGGAGGAGAAGGGATTTCTTTTGAGGGCAAATGATGCGTGTAATTGGGACGGGCTTAACAGAAAAATTATTAAACAACGGCCAGGACAATTTGCCATTGGACTTGCGGCTTCAAGCCCAATTTAAACGAGACATACTCGTTCAATTTTATAGATAGAAAAAAAATTGTCCCAGACAATAATTTTTTCCTGAAGCATGAAAAGTTTCCTTTATTATCGGAACGGCATCGCTCTAATCGACTCTGGGCCACGAGAGTGATTTTTCACATAATACGCAGTCGTTGAACTCTTTTGCCGACAGCCTGCATTCCTTGGCAAACACATGGCACCAGGCAGGACGTGTCACTTGTCTATTGATTAATTCAAATTATGCGGATTGCATTTATTCAATTATGCCGTAGAAAAATAAAAAAAATCTTTTAAAAAAATACTCTTTAGCTAATATTTATTTAGTATATTAAAAGTAAAATAAATAAATAAATAAATATTATTTACCACACCTTCTATTTTTAGAGGGTCTTCTAATTAATGTGAGTGTTTATTGCTCTATAGTAATTTGCTTTATATTAAATTGTGGATTAAAAAAAAATGCAAGAGGATCTAAAAAAATGTATTGGAAAGAGATTTTTTAAATTTAACATCTATGAATAGTCTTTCAATCACATCGTTATCCTTACTTTTTTTTTTTTTTTTTTCAAGAAGCATCAATCACTTTTTTTTTTTTTTCTATATCATTGTTTTCTTATACATACATTGCATGTTGTTAGTATTTAGTATTACTCATTATTTATATTCCTTAATTTATTTTTATATTGTATTGAGCATGATTACAATTTTCGCTTATATTCTAGATATTTATATAATGTTAAGATATGACTTATAAAATTCATGTTATAAACAAATAACATTTTTTTTAAAATTAATTTTAAAATGATAGGACAATATTAAAAGTTTGGTATATTTAATAAAATAATTATAGAGGATAAAATGCAAAGATTATGATTAATTATACTATTAGACTTATAGTTTTCTTAAAAATGATAAGGTTAAAAATTTCTTTAAAAAAATTAAATAATATAATTCTATATCATTAAATGTTGATTAAGTTCATGAAAAACTTAAATATAGATAAATAAATATAAATAGAAAAAAAATTAAAATTTTAAAGTTATATATATATAACATGTGAACTATGTTGCACAAAAATATGGACGTAGAAGCATGAAAACGTAGAAATAGATACCGAAAAATCATATTTTTAAAAAAATGTAAGAAATAGATACATGGGGAAATGTGTAAATATAAAAATATAAATTATTATAAATAATTAAATATATTCAACGATAAATTTAAGTCCAATCAATATTTAATCATATCTAAAAAAATTAAAAGTTTCATATTCATAAAAAATACATGTTTTATGAATTTATATTTATTTATACATTTATTTTAATTAGAGAAATGAAATTTTAAGAGTTTTTAGTTTGCAAAAATATATCTAGAGAGGGAAACGTGTTTCCAAATTACGAAATTTATGAAAATAATCCGAATCATTTTCAAGAACTTTCTAAGCATTTTCGGATAGGAAATGTTTTTGAAACACGAAAACAGTAGTGAAAGAAAGTTTTCGTGCAACATGTGAAATAATATTTTTATTATAAATGTTTTTATTTTTATTTTTTTATTTTGAAGTTTATTTTAAAATTAAAATAATAATTTTTTAAAATAATTAATGATTGAAATTTCAATTTGAATAATATATTAAAATAATAACATTACATTTGAAAAAAAAAATTAAAATAATACAATAATAATAGTTTTTAATCAATTAATAAAAAGTATTAAAAATTATAATTTATCAATTATTAAAAATTCGAGTTATTTAATAATCTCAAACTATTACCAACTATGTGAAGCCCCATATATTATGTAGGATTTTTTTAGAATTACTTTATTATTGTAAATAGTATTTTATAATTACTTAGATGGTTAGTACATATTAAAAAGCAAGCAGCCAAATGCTTATATATTAATTGATAGTTTTTGCTATTGAATTATATTAAAAAGTTTCTAATTTGTAATTTCATACTTTTTTTTTAATAATAACTAGCTCTATATTTTATCATAAATCGTCGATTATTTAAAATTTAAAAAATAATGAATTTAATTTTTATATTCAAATAATTTTAAAATTATATGATCTCAGAGTTTATTTATGCACATCTCCAAAAAAGAAGTTATAATGCAGTTCTACTTTACATCATTGATTTCACCGTAATGCGTATACGAATCATGTATACGAAGAAGATGAGACACTGAATGAACTAATAAGCATGTATATTAGTGGATTCTTTTAATAACCATAGGTGAGGGTTATAAAAGTAGCAATGGGCACCAACAAAATTTTTTAACGAATTTAACAAATCAAATCAAATTTTAAAATTATCAAACAATTTAATTTTTGAAATATTGTCTTTATTTTTTCAATTTCAATTTATTTACATTTTTTATAATTATAAAATTTTATTTTAATACAATCAATCAAAATTTTATTTACTTTTCAAACGATCAAACTCTTTTTATAATTTTTTTTCTACTCAAATTTACTTTAACTATATAACTGGTGAAACGTATACCGTGAATTTGAACCCATAGTCTATAAGTCAAATCAAACACACTTTAATTTTTAGTTGGTATACTCCACACACCTGACACGTTCACAATAAATTTACAAATTAAATTGTTAGTCAGCAAATCCATCGCCTAAAAAAAGAAGCAACAAATACATTAATCACAATCTACATATTTTATTTTATACGACACATCAATTATAATTCACATAAGATTGAAGATATTTTAAGAGCTCATTTTCATTCTTCAATTATGGTCATTGGATAGTAACACCGTGTCTCAAAAATAGAAACTTGAAAGTATGGGAGGACAGAAAATATTGACAAAAATATTTACACTCTTTTTTTATTCGGAAAGACGAGGAAGAAGGAAAACAATGTATTTTTTTTTTCTCTTAAGGGTGAAAGTGAAATAAAAATCAATGAATTCAATCATAAATTTATTTTTTTAAAAAAAGATAAAATTTTAGAAATAATAATAATAATAATAATATTATTATTATTAAAAATTGGCGATTATGTTCTTACTTAAATAATAAAATATTTAAAAAAGTGTTAGAGTTTATTAATTTATTGGGAGTATTCGTGTACTTTAATAAAATTTTCATTTTTTAAAATTATCTTATGTCTTAATTATAGAGATTCAAAATATAAAAATTCGGTGGAAACAATTCAAATATTATTTCATTTTCTAAGCGGAATTAAACATTCTTGTATATGTCTTGAACATTCCAATTAAATAACGTAAGATTTGAAGTGAAAAAGAAAAAAAAAAAATTAAAAGGTTGGCAAAACCTAACCAAGTAATAATTACAGACCGTTTTTCTTTCTTCTTTTCATTAAAGGAAGCAAAGTCAAAAAAACAGAACCTATACGCCACATTTTTCATTGCAAGACAGGATGAACTAATCAAACCCCACAAAACTTAGGTATAATAACGCAATGTTAATCATGTTCAATGTATTTAACTTTCTGCTTGGAGAAACACAAACAAGGTTTTGCCTGTCTACTGTCTACCGGCATGATGTTTGTCTTTCCGTTCAATTAACAGGTCAGAAAGCGTCAAAAGACCAACCATTAGAACCAATCTCTTCTTGACACAGCCTTTCAACCCTATGGTTTTATAAATAAAATTGCTCTATCATTGAGATTTGGATTTTGACTGTGGACATTGAAGTGAAATGTATAAGATATTTCTAGCCATCATCAATTACTTCTTTCAAATCCCATTTCTTTTACAATTAAAAGGACAAAATGAAATCAAACACGTGTCGTAACGAAATTACATTAGCCCACCTCAATTGAGATTTCACATGTATTTTATTATAATTTATTTGGTTATCCACATCTGTACATGTATGTCTGTAGTTAAACACTGTTGTGGCATAAACAGTAAATAAATAGTAAGAGAGATATTTTTTTTTCTATTTTTTATTATAATACTTTTAAAACAATTGATATTATTTCAATCTATTAGAAAAATAATTATTAGACATCATCTAAGCCCTTGCTGGACAATAGTAACTATTAGATATGAATGGTTAATTATTTATATAATAATTTGATTTGTTGCTAATATAATATAATTTTTAAAAGTTTAATTAACTATATTATCAAATGCTCAACGTTTGTAAAAGATTTGCTCAATTTATAAACACTATGATAAATACAATATTATTGAATATTAAAATACCGAATATTATTTTAAAAATTGTACTCTAATGTGGTTTAAATAACCAAAGTTTGGACCCTATTTCTCAAATTTTCATATATTTTGCTAAAAAATGGAGTCATTTATCGGTTATGGTATACAAAGGTGGATTAAGAGACTAATAAAGGTCTCCGATTTTGTAAAATACGTTGAGAGGTGCAGGATAACAGACACGAAATATAAAATACGAAAATATATAAAATATAATAATTAATTAATAAATAATTTAAAATGCTAAAATAATTAATAAATAGGTAACGATTGAATAAGTACGCAGATGTTCATCTTTGCATTTTCTCAATGATTGATTGATATTAAAAAATTTATAAACAGGCAAATAATTTTATCACAAGTTGAAAAGCAAGTTAAAAAATATTCCAATGAATAAGGGATAAGTTAGACAGCTTATCTATTTTTCTTCCTTTCTTTTTTTATTTTTTAGTGAGTGATGTGAATATTTTGTTACCTAATATTCTGACAATCTTATAATTAAATATATTTTATCATTTTAAGTTAAATAGATAATTAAACATCATTTCTTAGGAATTTATATAATTTATAATATAATTTTTTATTAACAAAATTTTACTAGAAAGAAATTTAATATAAAAATCAAATACAATCATTTTATATTTTTTTAAAAATAAATTTTCTTAAATTATACTCCGGGAAAAGGTATGTCAATTCCAACCAAATCAGACCTTGGTTAGTAATAGTTAGTTGAGATTATCAAGATGAAAAAGATAATTTTATTAATTATTGTAATAAGAATTTATAAGTTTGGAATATTCTTTTGAAAAAAAACAAAGTCTGGAATAATTTAATTACATGGACGATGGATGCAAAACAAAAATATAGACACGCGCAATGGTATCACCTCCCACTGCTTACCTTGCAAAATATCTGGAGTACAAGTGGCCAAAGCAGCAAGACGTTGCTGAAATATCTAGTCCTTTCGGTAATAATTTAAGGCGGGAATTATGAACGCACAATGGGACCAAAGTACTGAGTGGACACGTGTCATGTCAAGGTGGTAGGCCCCTTGGATCCTTTCTTTTGGAACATTTTCTGTTGCTCTAATTATTTATTATACATTTTATAAAATTATATTGTTCTGTATGCTCCTTTTTATATTTATTTTTCCTAAGGAAATTTTCTTTGTTACAACAGGAGTGGAATATTAAAATGAGCCCATGATTTGGGCGTAGTTTGAACTTTCAATAACCGAATTGCTACCTGTTCTATTTAGATTCATACAGAAAGAAATTTTTATTATCATAAAAAATATATATCAATTTGATACATGAACTTATTTAATAGAATAAAAAATATCAATTTAGACTAATTTAATCTTTTAATTTATATAAAATTATTAAAAAAATTAATTTAATTTTTTAGACTAATTTAATATTTGAATTTATTTAAAAAAATTATATTTAATATTTTGAATCAATTTAACTTTTAATTTTTTATCCTATTTACAATGTGAAAATTATTAGATATATATTTATTAAAATTGTAATTGAGATTAAACTGACTAATTAATTAAAAAATAATTAATTATAAAATATAAAAAAATAATATATAAAATATATTATATTTCTTTTGCATTGATCGATTATTTTTAAGTTTATAGATATGTATTATTTTAAATATTTTAAAATTAATTTTTATTATGAAATTTATATATTTTTTGAGTTGAATAAATTAAAATTATAATATATATTTACAAATTTATTATATTATAAAAAATAATATTTTATAAAATTTAAATTCATATTTATAAATATTGAAAAAAATTTATTCTGAATTTTCTTACTTAAGACAAAATAACTATAAAAATCAAAATAAATTCAATAGTTGAATTAATCTAAAAAATTAAATTATGATCTTTTTAAGAATATATATAAATTTCAACGCTAGATTAATAAAAAAATTAAATTAAAATTTTTTATTTTATTAAATAAATTGAAAGATTAAATTGACTATTATATTTTATTATAATAATAAATTTCCAGCGGGTCTGCGTGATTCGACGTGGGCAACCCTTAAGGTCAGAAGGTGTCCTCGGTCGGTTGCCCAACTATACTTGTCCTCAGTGCAGTAGTTTGACAAACCGAGTCAGCTTCAAGTTTTCCTGAACGGCTTTGAAACGGCGGCGGCCTTGGTTAACAAAAAGGTTGAAGCCGAGCTTTTTTCTTTCTTTTTTTTTTTTAATATATATATATTGTAAGCACTGTATATAATATCTAACTTTTTTTTTTTTTCTATTTGAGATAGCTGCCCTAAAAGAATATGAGATAGTTTTAATGCCTATAATTTATTTCCTTTTTTTTTTCTTCACATAGTATTAAGATAAAATGATAATTTATTTTAAAAAATTACTATTAGCATCAAAGATTTATATTTTTATAAAATGTAATTTCCATGAGCATTTCACACATTTTTTTATAAGATTAAAATTGTTACGCTTTAACTAATGAAACCTTTTCAAACAAAAAATAATTTTCAAGATACTATTTTTTAAATGTTGTTGGATAAAATTGAAAATTAACGGCTAATAAAATTAAAATTTGAATAATAAAATTCTTAAATTGTAACTGACTTATTGCATGTAATATAAATTTGAAATTAAAATTTTGATTTATTATTTTTAAATAAATTTTAACTTATTGGAAAAAATTACTATGATCAATTTTTTTTGAACAATAGCTTCAAATAATTGACAATTAGAAATATTGAAAAAATTTAATTTACAATTAAGAGTACAATACTGGAACATATAGCGAACGTAAGCCGGCTCAATAAAAAAAAGTACCTGCTGGCTACGGTGAAACAGCAGTTATACTGGCGATAGAGAAACAGCAGCTGTCCCGGAAATAGAGAAACTGAAATAAACCCCGTCTAAGAGAATCCGAATCTGGGTACTTGCAATTAAAAAAAAAAAAAAAGAAAAAAAAGAACACCCGCAAAAAATATCTGAATAAAAAGCACAAATTGGATTGGTTGATTACGTGCACAGATCAAGTGGGGGCAGCCCAGACTTTAGCTTCCCCCACATAATAACACTATAAAAAGTGAAAACCTTCTTCAGTTTTAGATATTTCTACTCTCTCTTCTTTCTCTCTCTAAGAACCGAAACCTTTCGTCTTCTTATTGTTGCAAAATTTCTGTTACTCAAACAGATCTTTTTTTTCAGATTTTTTTTTCTCTTTTCTCTCTGAGTTTCCCCTAGATTTCAATATTTCTGTTTAGAAATTTTTTGATGCAAATTTCTAAGAGTTTCTGTCGATGACTCGCTGCGTTTTGAGATTTATCAACGCTTTAATGTGGTTTCTCTTCAGTAAGTTATCGATTGAATCATTCGGGAATTTTTAATTTTTCTCTTGTTCATGTCATGTTCCGATTTATTTATTCTAAGATCCGTTTGGTTATCAAGAAACTTTAGGAAAATGAAGAAAAAACTGAACTTAGAACCTCCTGCTTGTGCGTGCATTGCAAGCCTCTTGCGAGACGGATCATTTCACTTCTATTTGATCTTTTTCTGCTTGATTCATTAGCATTTTTTTTTGTCATTTTTGTGTGATTATTTTTTATTTTGCAAATTCCTTTTCTCTTTACAGTTTGAATTATCCGCTCCTGATATTTGGAGCAACGGAGTCAGCTGATGCCGTTTAGCTTTGAGGTCAGAACTTTTGAAGGTACTTTTTTTGATATTCTATTTTCCTGTTTTTGAACTGTATAGTGTTTAGCACAAGCACTGTTCACCTTTATTTTATATTTTTATTACTTTGATTTTAGTTCAACCTTTATTCTCGTTCAATGAATGCACTGTGGAGAGATTTGATTTTGTGTGGTATTATGCATTTATTTTATTATCATATTGAATTGCATTGCTTAATCATATTGTTGTAGAATTGTTATATTTCTGAGTAGTTAGTTTCAGTAGGTAACGTTTGATTTCTCAATTGAGCACATAAAATATTGCTTAAACCACCCTTTTTCTAAATCTTGAACACCTAAAATACATGTTCAGCCATTTAATTGATTTCATTTACTGTCTTATTGAAATAATAAGAGGTGATACGCTTAGAGCACGTATAACGATATGTGTATATTATCAGTTAAAGTAAAGTAAATATGTCCTCTATGGCCCTCCTTCTGTTTTTATTACTACACATATTTGTACTTTCGAACTTTTGCCTCTTTAGTTTTCGCTCTTTTTTTAATTTTATCTTTATATTTTTGCATTTTGGCTGGTAATTCGAGGTGGAAGTTATTGTAATTTTTCTAATTTTTTTTAACTTTAATGAAATGTAATGAAGAAACACATCATTATGTAATTTTCTTTTCATGGTTGTGATGTTTGCTGACTCTTTAAGCATGACCTTTTCTTTTCTCGAATGACTAGTAGAGCTTATTAATGATCTTTTGGAAGATGGGGATATGTGGATGGCTAGTCTTAAAATAAATGAAAATCATAATAGTACTTGCATGGGTATGATGAAAAACATACTTATTGCTCACATACCGACATAAAATATGAATCACAGAGGAACCTTGTTCATTATCGAAAGATATTATTTTTCATGACAATATGCTACATAATTGTGATTTCTAGTTATAGTAAAATTTCACATAAATTAACAAGTAGTTAATCTTTGGGTTAATATGTTTTGAAACCTATGGAATTTGTTAAAATCCATGAAATTAATTATATGAGTTTTAACTGTATGGAATAGTTCGAGGGAGATTGTTTTACTCTATAGATTAGATCCATGAATTTTGAAGGGCATTTTATAAATTATATATATAGAGAACTTTTTAGAATCTTGTGTTCATTAAAATGAGTTGGAAAATTCCATGTTTTATTTGGGATTTTATTTGAGGGATTTAATAGGAATTTTGGAGAATGAGAGATTTTCTGAAATCTATGAATTTTTATCATTTGTTTACCAAATAAACAATGAAATTGGGTTAAATCCATGGATTGTTTGAATTTTCCCATCTAAGATCCCTCAATCTGAAGTATAATTAAATGGTACAAAGAAGTATGTTCCTGAAATCCCTTAGTCCAAACTTATGTATAGACATAATGGTGGGAATAGTCATATGGCAATTATTTATGCAACACATTAATGATTTATAATTAGAGAGAATTTTCACACTGAGACAAATTTCAAAGAAATATTTCCTCACGTTTGCCTATTTATAGATTGTTAATCTCAATGCTTTTTTCAAAGGAGTGGGAATATAATGAAATGAAGGGAGGAATGATGATATAGAAATTTGATGGAGAGAGAGCATAACTTTACTTTCTTCTTGTGTGGAAAAAGGAGAAATTGAATTAAGTAGAAATTTCTTGTCTTTTTGGTTTTAATAAGATCTTGTTGGAATATTCTCTTTTCAATTTCCCCTTTCTTCCAAATAAGAGAAGATAGAAACATCGTCCCATCTTTGCTTCCTCCACTTTTACCTCTTTCCCTGCATAGCATAAGATGCAAAAATTAGATATTGAAGTTTGTTTGTTTGTTGTCCTTTCGTTAATTACTTGCAACATTGTTTATAGATGAATTCATTACACAATCCCCTTAACTTGTGAAGTACTATATAATCACTTTAACAATTTAACACAGCAATACTAATGCCATCTTAATTGGTCAATGGCTGTTTAAGGGGGAATATGAGATACCGATATCTTTTAAAGATTATAAGCATGATCGATACAAATAATCACAAAATACAATAGTGTGCTCCGGTGCTGTTTATCTTTGAATCCATATTCATAAGAATGATAATACGAGTCTTTAGCCTGATAGTTTTAATGTTTTTTTGTCTTAAAAAAAGATTTATATTTTCAAGTATAAGGTAAAATTGTTAGTTTGGGGTTTTGGTTTGACCTAATCAATGTTGAGCTTGACTTTAAAGCCAAGGGAGCCAAAGAAGATTTGCAAAAGTTGGTGGTGCAAACAAACAAAGTTCATGATTTTATAGAAAATTTATAAGAGCTTCAGAGCTAGAGGGCTCCTAAACTGGTACTAGACCAATGATGGATAAGGAATTCTTGCATTAATTTTGTAGAGAGGCCTAGTAGAAATTTTTTACTTGAGTTTGTGATGCTTATATATTAACTTGTATGAAGAGGGAAACAATTAAAAACTAGTTGTTAAGTATATTGCCATAGATCATCCAAAAGAACATTTTTTAAAGGAAGCTTTTATTATGTTGGTGGAGATTCATATTTTTATTAAAGAAAACCTTCCCCATTTGATGTTCAAGGATAAATGTTGGTAAATTACATAGTCAAAAGTTTTCTAGAGTTTAGCCAATACTAGTCTAGAAGGTGGAACACTAGCATGAAATGAGAAATGAGGTCTACTCAAAGTGATGATAATTAGTCATTTAACATTCGAGGAATATTTTTTTGGCTAAATACGTCAAACCGTAATAAAAATAACATAACTTTGTGTCTTTATACTCGTTCATCATCCCAAACAATAGAAAATAAGTGAGTAGTAAATCATTGTACTTTATACACAATCTTAGTTATATGGAAATAAAAACCAAAACTATCATGCATCTTGCTAAAGGTGGGCTACTAGTACATAACATAGTGGAGAGGGTGTCTAATTAAGCTAAGTTGCGAATGATTGTCTCTTAATGGATGTGGGATTGGTTAAAAGTGGGTTCCTATAGTGTAATAATACTCTTCATATCTGGTTAATACTAGACAAAGTTTTTGCAAATAGTAAATGGTTGTCCACCTTTCTTAACATACGAGTGTAGCACTTCTCCCGACTCAAATGATATCACTGTCACTCTTGATCAAAATTGGCCTTAAAAGCACTTCCTTCTAGGTGTTTAAAAAAGAAAGGTTTTGGATTGAATATGACTCTTTTTTGGAAACTTATTGCCTTGGGATTCCTATCATACTATATCTTTTCTAAACGTAAAAGGCTTTAGGGGGTTCTCAAACTTGGGATAAACATTCGTGGATCATATTTTCAAAGATCAATAAAGCAAATTTTTCATTTTAGGTTTTTGACTTTTAGAAATTTCTTGGAAACGAAATCCCTATTGGATGGCTAAAGGCGATAGAAGCATAGTAATTAAAGGCGCAAGACGCACTGAGGTGCAAATGGCTGCTGGAGCATGGGCGTTAGCCTCTTGGCAAAGGCATGTGCTTGAGTGAAGTGAGGCGCAAAAAAAAAAAAGAATAAAATACATAAATATGAAAAATATATTTTAAGATATCAATAAAAAAATGAAAAAAAAAGTAGAAAACATAGCAAGAAACACACATAAATCAGAAAAAATGGCAACACGACAAGTTATACGTTAAGATATTAAAGTTAAGATGGAAAAGAGTGTAATCAAAAAAATGAAAAAAAAACGAAGAGAAAAAGAAAGCAAATATAGGAAGAAAAATTGAAAGAGTTATATTTGGATGGAATGGGGTTGCAGATTAGATTGCAAGAGGTGAGTGCTAGATGGAGTGGAGGTTTGATCACAAAGCATATCACTAGTTTTTGTGTTGCATTTTATTTCTTTTACATTTATTTATTTAGCTTGTGTAAGCTAATGTTGGCTAGATAGCTTTATATTATAAAAAAAACCCCCTAGGTGATTTGTTTAGGAAAACAAAAATTTGAAAGGTGGGCATTTCTAGAGCCTTAGGCACAAAAAGGCGCACGCCTCTACACAGAGGGGATAGCTTGAGTGAAGTTGCCCACCTCAGGACTGTTGAGGCGCATGAGCCTTAAGTAAGACACCTTTAATAACTATGGATAGAAGGGGGTCATATTTTTTCATCTCTCTGCTTAAAAATGATGGCTATATCTCTAGCGATGTGTTTCAAGTAGGGGGCCAAAGTTGCTGAGCACTTTCTAGGACTTTTCCTTACATGGTTTCCATGTGGGGTGTGGCGCCTGAAAACTAATTTGCTTAAATGTATCCTACTAAATAATTAAGATTAGGTTCATCGTAATAATTTAAATAATGTAGTAATGGGTTTTTCAAAATGTTCTTCCCATGCCATTTTTCCATTTAAGTAATTTTGGACACACCTTGTCTCCAAATTAGTCCAATAGTATTGAGAAATGGTTAACCTTGTCCTTTATGTTGTAACTCTCTCTTTAAGAAAATTTCTTTACTTGTACATAAAAAAAAGAAGCTACAACTAAATTTTGGATCAATGTAACAATAAATTGTTGAATTGGAATTATAACAATTAGTGTGGACAAGATAATTGGAAAGTACAATGATAGTCAAAAAAAGGATTTAGTATTGATGTGGTTATTACATTTTCCTTTTTTAGAAATACTTAACTCTTCCATGTTTACTTAAAAGTAATCTAGAGAGTTCCACATCTTTAAGTTTGTAATCAACATATGTTTTGATAGAGTTGTCAAAACACAATTGCTTTGAATGATTTTTTTAGGATGTCTTTTCCAAAACGTGGTGCAACCATTTAATAGCAAAAGGATATAATAGTCTATTACGATGCCACAATACAATTTAATTGACCAAGTCTTTAGTACCATGATAAGTGCAAACAATGATATTTATGGAAATATAGAGATTGTTTTAGGGATGAGTGCATTAATAATAAAACTGGAATGCCATTTAACAAGATAAGCTAAGGTAGAGTCAATTGAGGTGGTTTGGCTATATCTAGTGTAGCAGGATGAAAGATTGAGCATATCCAAGGTTTAGGAGTGAAGAGCTAAAGGGGCAAGATAAAGGAAAGTATGGGCTGAACAGAATTTGATATCTCTACTCCTCCCTAAAAATTTAGGTCTAAATGCTGTAGAATGTAGAAAAAGATTTCATAAACTGATTTCAACTAGCTTTAAGTGAGGATGAGTTGAGAACTTGCAAATGTGGTTGATGGTACACAGGGATGAGAAAAGGGTTGTAGGACACTGCAGATGCAATAGTTGCATGCAAGCGCAACAATTCACAGAAAATGTGTTAATAACTCAAAAGAGTTGCAAGAAAGTGCAATGATGGTAAAAAAGGCTTGCAGCTTGGTGCAATGATAGCATAATCAAATTACAGTTTTGCATTAGGAAATGATCATTCTTGAGGCGACAACTGAAATCCCTAAATTCTTCTTTTATACTTTCTCAAACCGTTCATCATGCCACTTTTTGATTCATATTGGCCTTTTGCATTCTCAAAACTGTGCTATTTAACTCCTTGAAAAGCCTTCCTAACTACGCAGAATTATTTGGCAGTGTACACATTGGATTACTTCTTTTTTTTTTTTTCTTTTAAATCTGTTTAAGTGCATAATTTATACTCATATATTAAAATGTAGTGTATGTGCAAATGGATTTTATACAATTGTTCCTAAGATTTTTCCATTCAAGAGTAAGTTCACAGGTGTTCGTAAAATTTGACTCTTAAAGGTTCTTGTCTCCATATTTTGAGTAATTAGAAGTGTGCAAAATAACTGTTTTGTACCAACATGTATCCTTATTTGCCTTGATGCATGTTGTTTTAATGCCAGAGATGAATCTACTAGAAGGTTTTTCCAATGAAATTTAGTAACGAGAGAAGCAATGCTCATAAATATTTGGGAAAAAATGATTGAAAAACATTCTACATCTTTTTTCGCTACAATATAGTCTGAGATGAAAACAAGTTCATTCTATCCTTTGCTGAAGCATAAATCATCAAATAATTTGGGAATCACAAACTTCCTACTGTTAAACAATCTTAAGCTGGTCATAAAGGAATCTCTATTATCTGCATATTTCCTTAATAATCTCAAACTTGATGGTAGTGCTTCATATTCTGACCTTAATCGCTGGATGCTCACTGAAGATCTACCCAGATGCTCTTTTGGACTCTGTTGGTTTGAAGTCGCCGAAGCTAAAATTTCTTCGTGATGTCTGGCCATGTGAACGTCTCTTTGGCAACTTTTTTGATTGAGGTGATCTTCTGTCTCAACATGAGCATTAAAATTAATCAATTGTTAGCATCAAAGAGAATAATTTTCATTTTCCACGTCTTATAATCAGTTTACTAATAATTACCTAGGAAGTCATTCTATATATCATATCTAATTCTTCTTCAAAGCCGCATTTATGTCATTATTAGAAGCAGGGTATATACTATCACAATGCCTCTGTTTTGTTGAAACTTCGTGCATATGGACACTCTTTTTTTCTTTTGCTACTTTTTGTTTGTCTCATTTCTTTGTTCTTTGATTTTAATAGTTTGTGTTGTTCATTATTTTTTTTCTCCATTTGGGCAAATAATGGTTTTTTATTTGAATGAATTATTCTGTCTGTCTCCCACATATCATTGTCATAGTAAACTCATCAAATCACTTAAAGTTATTGATCGACTGATCAGTCCATGATGGTAGATATGTTAGCACTTTCCTGCAGAAATAATTTGAAGCTAAAAGCGAAATTGAAAATACAAGTTAAAAGGCCTTTTGAGTGTCCCAAGTATTTTGTTAATTATGCTTCTATGTTTTTTTTTTACGTTTCAGCCGATTTGATATCTTCCTAAAGCATCTGAATCCTGATGTTGTCGTGTTTTATTTCATCACATGACCTATGCATATATTGGCTTTGTGTTTAAGTAAGCGTGAAGCACTTGTATGGCAATTGTGCTTGTTCATTTTAAGGATATGATCACTTAAAAAGAATGTCCAGCATAGCATATGGACTGCACTGTCATTCTCTTTATTACACTTAAATCTTCTTTACATAAGCTGCTAGTTCACTTGGTTGTCACACACATGCTACAATTTTTTTTTTCATTGATCATGTCAAACCAAAGTTTGTTTGTTGAACGGTCAGTGGTTTGCATACCACGTGGGTACCAATAGAAGCATAATTATGAAATTTACGAGCCATTAATATCATGTAACATCCAATCCAGTAGATGAATTGCTTAATGCAATTGTAATCTGCTGCAGTCATCAAAGGAAAAAGGGTCTGACATTAAGATTATGGAAAGAAACTGGAAGACGTGATTAAAATAATTGTTCTATGAAGTCATACCCCAATTTCGTAGCTCTTGCTGGTGTCTCATAGTTTTGTTGCTGTGGCTGGCTTAGCTGAAGATGGACAGGTGCATGGGATTCCTCAGCACTGCCCAGGCCATTGGAGCTAAGGTAATCTCTGTTTACTCCATTGACATTCCCTGTTCCATAAACCTGAGATTTGCCAATTTTTTTATCAGAACAGAATCTAAAAATACTCATTGTTTTATGTAAAACATAGGATTGATGTTTTGGTTCATATTTCCCTGGATTAATTGAAGATTTCATTACTTATCCAAATCTCTACCTTCTTATGCAATTCTGTGTTTTCTCGACAAATTAGGTTTACCTTCTTATAGAGTTCCACATTTTCTTGGTGAATGAGGTTTCCCTGCAGAAGCAATAAAGTTAGGTTTGGCTACTTGAATTGGGAAATTGTGAAGTAAGGCAATTATTAGTGGTTTTGTGGGTTCACCTTTCTGTTTAGGTCTTCTATTTCATCCATTAAAATTTGGTCCTGAAGATGTCAGAAATTAATATCAGTGGCATGCATAGTTATTTCTTGTGCCTAATATGTACATGTTTGAAAATTTTAAGGCAGAAAATTGGGATAAGACCTCTGCACCTTTTTCATTCGAACACCCCTGAGACTCATTTCCAGTCGACTCTCCAAATTTTGTAACTCCTTTATGCTCAATCCAGTTAGTTCTTCACCCATCATTTGCCTGTTATTGTTGCAACAAATGCAGCATTTGAAAACTTTGCCTTAATTTCACATGTTAGGCATCCACAATGAGAAGCAATCAACAATTTCTTCTAATAATAATAACTGGTCCTAGTGTGAATATTTGGCTGTTGAGATAATTAGGACCTCCTGAATGCTTCATTTTCTGATAAAAATATTTGTTTTGATGAATGCTTAAACGTTCTACATTGCAAATTTTGTATGAGTGAAAGTAGTTGCTATGGTTCTTTGTTATATAATGGTTTGTGGTTGATCTTGCGTGAAATTTATCAATCTTTGTTCCAGTTAGTGAAACTATTATCACTCTTCGCTCTAGTTTTAGAATTTATTGATAGTTACTGAAAATGTCTGGTGGGTTATAAATGTCTGTTCTTTTTGCGTTTGATGGGTTAGAATACTTCATCTGTAAAAGTAATTGCATACCTATCATTTCTAAAGCTAGATTGAAGGTCCTGATGAAACTTTGCTAAACTACTGGGAAGATCCATTAGATGTATCCGTAGTCTTAATTTTGTTCAGCGTAACAACTGACTGCACTGATTTGTGATGGCACAATGAAAAATTTTTCTGAAGTGCATAGTTTTATTAGTTTTGGAGTCTAAATGCTCGCAATGTGAACTTTATGGGTGTTGCTGAAGGTATTTGTTGAAGGTGTTGAAAGACCCTAGACTGATACAGCAACGTGTCAATCATTTAATTGTTAGTCCATTGTAATGAAAGAATTTGGAAAGAAGATAATTATGTAAGTTTTCGTCAAGACTTTTGACTAATATTGATTCACAATAAGCTCCACTGTCTCAAGGTTATGGCTTCCTAAATGACAGTGTTTTGTTGAATTCTTGTGCTTTATTTAATTTGGATAACTTGAGTGTTTGATGATACTCTTTCTTCTTCTTCTTTGCTTCCTTTGAAGGGAGAAATGGTGTGGAAGGGTCCTAAATGGTACAGTTTGTGTATTTTTTTGTTAAGGGGACGTTGTTTTTTTATTTATTTTTTATTTTAAGTAACATCAGTCAAAGAAGGTTATGGTTTGTGCTTACAAATTTGCAAAATGAGTAGTAGTCACAATTATCAGGATAATTGATAGTTGCACGAATGGTTTAATAAGCATTCATTAACAACTTATGTTGAAATGTTAAGATGTCAGTTAGGAGCAATAAACAGAGAATAAAAGAACGTTTCATTAAACAAATACCTACTTTATAGAACTCATCAATGTAGCACGATAAAGTTTCTGTTTGCATGAATATTATGAACTTGAATTATCATTATCTATGTCTAAATATATAAGTGCAGTGGCTAGATATATTGAGCCTCTTTAAACTTGCTATATAGGAATTGCATCATTCTATAATTTGCAGGAGTGGCATATCACAATTTACAGTGAGTTTTCATCCTCCTTTTCGTATTTTATATTCTCTTTTTCATCTGCCTTTATTATCTTGGTTTTCTCGAATGTGCTTGGGAGAAAAATTTTATATTGAGCACCACAAAAAGGAAGATGCTGAGAAAATATTTCTCAAGGAAATGGCATAGAAAATAGTTCTCATTTTTCCCTCTCTTTTATGTTATGATGTTGTAATTGAAATGAGTCCTTTATGAGTGAGTTTCATAGATATATGAAATTCTGACTGTGTAATAATTGTTTCTTTTTCCTTTCTCTTAACAACCAAATATACTAGTTGTTGCCTTCTTGTAGTTTGTGTCAGTTCTGCATTTCTATTATAGCATAGCATTTATTTATTTTCTCTGGTCATTTGTAGATTATGCTTGTGTCCGGACTTCAAGTCTTATAGGATAACATATTTGATTACACTTCATAGAGCAAAATATGCAGTGTAATCTGATTTAGATAAATGTTAAATGCATAAATAACAAAGTTGGTTGTAAGTTGTAACAAATACTAAAACTATTAATTTCCATATGTTTTCAATATACTTTCTGTCTTACCTGCAATTCATCCATAATTATCCATTGCAGGTTTGGGGTGATGCTAGTAAACTAAATTACACTTGCATCATGATACAACTGAAAAGTGCCTGAATAGTTATCTAAGAAAAATATTATTTTATAAGTAAATACATTGTTAAGAGGATGAAAAACTCTCACTTCTCCCTGGCGAGGGGGTGGGAGTTTGATGAAATGGGAATAGGGAGAAGGCCAGTGCCTGCCTGGTCCCATTTTGCATGACAAACATGCTTGGCATGCCTCAAGAGACATGGGATCACATGGAGACAAGTGATGTCTGCAGGTATTTGACTATAAATAATAACACAACTCACCTATCAAAAGTTTCCAATTACTTGTTTTTGCTCAATTTCACTCTTTTTCAGGCCTATGAAAAAGTAATGTTAAAGGAAAAAATCGTACCGATGATTTTCTTTTAAGTTCTGCAGTTGTTGCCTCAACATTGCTGCCTCCCTTTGCCAGAACTAGTAAAAAAAAAAAAGCAAGGTTCATTAAAATATAATCTATTCAGCAATTACCAAAAGCTGAATATCTTAAACTTTTTCATTTCAGTTTCTGTTACACTCCTATTTATTTGGTAGTGGGTGATTTTTTGACACAACTTGCTTCTGATTTTGCAATATCCAGTGACTACATGATAGCTAACATGACAGTTTCTTAGTAACATAACAGTCACAAAAGAGCAGTTCTCAATGGGAAGTAACTGAACTGTTTCTTAGTAGCTAGCCATAATTTGAGATAACTCAGCCCATCTCATTGAAATGACTTTATCTATGAAAAATTGGTCACCAACCCGGTTAACGGAGGAGGTTTGTGGTATTAGAGGGTCAACATAAATTGAACAGTAACAGAAAGGCTTTGTTGTTGTCTGCTTAATGTCATTTTATTGCGATATGTGGCCAACTGCATTTGTGATCTGAATTAGTGCCGTCTGATTACATATAGATAGCTGATCTGCTGTTAAGTTCTCTTCTAAGTTGACGTTATATTTTGAATACAAATAAGTTGGCCATTGTCTATGTTATGATAATGTTAAAACAGATAGGACATTGATGCTGTCTGCTCAAAATGGTGGAAGCTACCGTAAATTGTGTTTAATATTGTTTTCCCAAGGGAATTGAAAATTGCTGTTACTTTCTGTATGTTGTTTCTATCAGGAAGCAATTTGCTTAAGGAAAATGACAAAGTTCAACTTGTTCTTTGTGTCATATGGCTAGGTTAGACTCGAGAAGACCAAAAACATGTAGGTTACGTTCATGGATGAATACAGTATAAAAATGGCGTTTTACCATGTATAAGATTCGAGTAAATGTAGTAACAAAGAAAACTGAGGACTGGGTACTGAAATACCTTCACTTCAGAGATTGGGTTTCCCATCTGATGATTTTCTTCTTTCGATTTGTTGTATCTTTCAATTACTGATTTCATGCTGTAAGAACAGATTTGAATTTTATCAGATAGAAAAGTTGTGCTTTTGTTAACACAACATAACATCTAGGAAAAAATGTCACTAATCACCACATGCATCTGCACAGGATGGTAACGTACACGTTCTGTCACATTATGTCTATTGAAGCAGTAACTGGGAGGTCATTGCTTAGTGCTTAGACATTAAATAAATGCAAAGCTCAAATATATGTTCAGTATTTAATCTAGCTGACTCAGATTTTGATGTTGGTTGATAAATTTAATTATTTTCATTCCCCTGTTTTGTGCTAATAATTGGACATTCACTTAGCAGGAATTGAAATGTGGCATGAGTGCTAAATTGATTGCCTTATCTACATTTTTGCAATTTTCCTGTTCATCTTCTTCTATGAAGAAAAGCGTTGTCATGTATTATTTGCAATCATTGATGTTGTGGATCTTTAATGCACATTATGCTTTTTCAAAAATTTCTTAATCAAATCATATGCAGTTTGTGGCCTTGCTCTCAAATATTTCCAACCATCATGTGGGAATGTGACATTCCTAGACATGGGCTCATTAGCTATAAAAGTTCATGGGTCAAATATTCCCATAAACTGTAAATGGTTATTTGGTGTTATTTTCATTTGGCATAATCTTGCATGTAACCATGCTGGATCTTCTTCATTTCTTTTTCTTTTTCTTTTCTTTTTTTCCCTGGGTGGGGAGAGGTTTGGGGGAGAGATTTATAACATACATAGGTAAGTACGTTTCCTTAGAAAGCTGTATCTTTTAGGAGTTTGAATGAGATGGATTATTGTCATAATGAAGTTTGAGGGGGTGTATTTAAGACACAGGACAAGAGTACAAGGTAATTGCTGAACAGCAGAAAGAAAAAAAGAAAGTGATCTGACGCTAGACTTAGTGGAAAAGAACATCTTCAGAACTACTTAATGATGGACTCAAAAGTTAATGAACAAGGTTAGTTTTGTAGTAAACAATGGTATTTGACCATTCCTAGTATACTTCTTAAAGGTTATACCATACCTCTCAAAGTTAGAAAAAGTAGGCTTATTTCCAGACTGTAGGGCTTGTCTAAGTGTTGTCTCTCTGTGCAAAGGTTTGGATAATGAGAATATGTGGGACAATGGATGAGGCAGTCATAGGGATGAATGATGGTTTACTTTGTGTTCTAGTACCTCTGATTCCCTTGCTAGTAGTGGCATTTCATAGTTATCATTGGTTCAAGAGTCGATGACTATGAAGATGGCAAAATAATTGGAGGTACATGAATGCTATTTTGGTATTGACAAACCGCTCTTATTGCTAGCAACAGTGTAGCCTATTGATTTGACTTAAAGTGGTGAGGAAACAGAAATGACGAACTATGATCTATCTAGTCTGAAATTTGTTGCAGCTGATGCACGGCAAGGTACTCTTAAACACTCACCATATATTTTATTAAGAATTCCCAGAACCCTTCCACAGATGAAAAAAGAAAGATACTCAAGCTCATCTAGTTTGTTGATACTGTTCCTATTTATAAGTATGCCTTGCTACATCAGTATAAACTCCTAGCCTAATGAAGCTCCCACTTTGCGAAGGGTCGGACCACGAAGGGTCTATTTGTACACAGCCTTACCCACGTCAGGCTATTTCCATGTCTCAAAAACAACTTTCAGTTCCATGTCTCAAAAACAACTTTCAGGTCACACGGCGACAAGTGTACTGTGGCACCGTTGATCCCCTTCCAATTCATACTTTCTAATGCTAAGCAGATTAAATACTAAATATGAAACCTAGAAAGAGGTGGACCAGATTCTACACAAAATATAGTGAATTGAAGACTTGAGTGCTCAGATCACTTTGGAACAAGAAACGAGGCCAGGTAACAACTCTTTAATATCTAAGTATTCAATGCTGAGTTGAAATTATCAATTTTGAGAGGATGGTAGATTTCAATCCTGAGTAAATTCTTTTTAGAAGAATCTGTTTTGTTTGTTTGTTTGTTTCTCTTGTCTTTGGGATGAATCTTTTTCTAATTGTTCCATCAACTTCTGCATTATTTCTGTTGGTGACTTATCTTGTGATTTTTCAACTTCACTTCTAATTATGCCACATTTAGAAGTTTTGTTTTAACACCATACAAAATGATGGCCATTTAATATATCTGCTCCTGATAAATAGATGAAATGCCTGAATATTTCAGTAAGCTATCATTTGAGGGGGTATAGATTCTATAACTATAACCATTAACAGTAAGGTTTAATTAGTTCAGAATTTTTATGGATAAATGCCATTTTATCTTCATTCAGTTTCTAAGCGGCAAGGATGTCAACAGAAGACAAACTTGGCCCTATCTTCCTAACTGATTATACCCCGAAAATGATCGATATAAAATGTGAGAAATTTATTCTCTCTGTTTTTTCAGCTACTATCATCTTTATTTCTAAAGAGTGAAGCCCTTAGGATGCCATCTATCCAAGTTAATCATATTTTATTTGTTATGATGAAGTAACATCCTTCAGTCAATTTGTATAGGCATGTGATTGAACAATATTAGAGTAGATTGCTACAAGGGTTGATCCAAAATAAAGAATAGCATAAAATATATATTAAAATAAAGAACAGCATATTCACCTTAAACTCTATATATAAGATTTCAATAACAAGCGTTACAAAAAGTTTTACCAAACATCAATATTTATTAGCTAATTGCTATAAATTTTTTACGAACATTAATTAACTGGAACGGAACGGACCCCAATAGAAGAAGGGATACTTATTTTCAAGCTTTGAATTTTTTACCCTACTCTCCTCAAACACAAGATGTCTTTGACCTTTGGACAAGCCTTGAATTCTAAACTCTAAACTTTAAATCGCGAACCAAGTAGAAGGAAATTAATGGGAAGTAAGTTTTGAGTGGAACAAATTAAGTTTTAAAATTAACTTGAATGAAATATTTTTTTTCTTCAGAATTTTTTTGTGAATGTTAACATTGGTTTTTTAGTATTGAGGAGCGAGATTCGAACTCGGGTCTATTGTTGAGTTGTACATGCACTTGTCACTTGGCTATCCTATGGTGTGCTGTATGTTAACTATTAATACAACATTATTTTGGTAAAGGGCATAATACTAGAGAAATCACTGCCGCTAAGCATAGAGGGGTCATAAGCATCTATAGTGTAAAAATCAATTTTCGGTGGAATGATGAAGAATTCCTTCTTGATACTTTTCTCCCATAAAATCCTGAGTAGGATTCCAAATTAACGGGCTAGCATGAGTTATAGATGTAGTTATGCACTCTTGAAATAGGAATCTGTTTTTTGAAAGATACTGATTTTTGTGCTTTGGTGGGTCTTTGGTCCATATATAAAAAATGAAAAAGACTTGCCTAGTGATTGTCCATATCTTCATTTATGGACCAAACAATGAAGCGGAGGATTTTCTAAAAAGTTTTTCTATTTTTTTCTAAGTGTATCGTCAGAAATATTTTCATTTTATTAAGAATATTAAATTTTATTGTTTTAATCTATAGGTGAAATCATAATTCCAAATAAGTAATTTTTCTATAAAAGTATAGATGGATTACTATTTACTATTAAAGGATAAACTTTTTTTTTTCTTCCACTAACAGAAAAATTCCTGAATAAGCTTTTATTCTATACGCTTATGATGAAAAATAGTGTGTACGTGTATATATAATAATGGGAAGGTATTACTTGGTCTCTCTATCTTGTTAATACAATAAAAGGTCCCTACCTTATCAATTCTTACAAACTCAATGGTCTTTTCGTTCAAAAAATGCTATTTTTATTGTTACATCTAACAATTCAAAAAAACACTTCAACCAACTTTATGATTCTATTTCTAAAAAAATATTTCTCTCGCCTTCCCTGTCTTTTCATCATTATCACATGATAACTAAATTTTTTCCCCATCTTATCCTACAGTCACCCTCACTAAACAACTCTTCATCGATTCTCTCTCCATTTTCCCTAACATTGTTGATTCTAGTCAAAAGCCAAACCAAATCAACTTATTTGGTTTTAGATTTTTGTTTGGTTCATTATATATAATTAATCAAAGTTATTTTTATGTCCAAAACAGTTAATTTAAAATATTGAATTCAAGTCGAGCCGAACCAGTTCAATTCATTTTTTATTATATTCGATTTGGATTCTATTGCTATGGAAATATATTTGATTAGATTAAAGTGAAATTTATTCGGTTTGATTTAGATCGGTTAATTAAATGTTGATTCCTATACAGGCGAGGTTTGGTTTAATTCGATTAATTGAATGTTCATCCTTATACTCGAGGGGTTCAAGGTTTGAAAATATAACGTGGATGATTGATTAGATGGGAGTTTTAGAGAGCAATGAGATGAGAGAGAGGCGGGAAGGTTTGGGAAATGGAGGTGGTTATGGAAGTTGTCATCAAGAGCTTTTTCTTTCTTTCTTTTTTTTTTTTTTTTTTTTTTGACGTTTGACTGCACTTATTATTGCGTATGCTTGATGACAATTGACAATAAAAAGGCCTTATGGATAAAGGTACAAAGTTAAAGATATTTTGGTTAAGTTTTGGAAGTAGAACAATGAAATAGGTAATTTAGTGTTAAACATATGTGGTTTCGTTGATTTTTCTTATACGAAAAGTGAAAGGTTTTTAATTTGAATTTTTTCAATAATAGAAATTTTTACTGATTTAGTGAATTAAGGGGACAATGAACCCTATTATATTACTTTCTTTATTTCACCAATATTAGGCCTCTTTATAAATAAAAAATAATTAATTAGGTCAAAAGTGTAAAGGATTAAATAGCACTTCATTATAATTTGCCAACCAGAAGGGATTAAGGAAACTAGCCAAGCAGTCTTTAGAATGATTTTTTCGTTTTTTTCATTGATTGAAAGCCAAGCAGTCTTTAGAATGATTTTTTCGTTTTTTTCATTGATTGAAATGCATTGATCATTTTTAAGGTAATATTATTTACAGAAAATACTTTTAAATTAATTTAAAATGCTATATAAAAAATGAAGGGAAAAAATCTCTACCTATATTTTTAAAGCGCCATCAAGTTATAATTGGTTTAGTGAACACTGGGGGGTAGATAGTTAATTTTTTCTTATTATCTACTATTATGCATACGAAAGGAACGATTGAATGCATGATTTCACTTCTAAATTTTATTATTTTAATTTGGCATTTTTAATTTTTTACCTTGATAATTTATAAAATTATATTTATTAAGTATTTTAAATAGCAAAATCATTTTATTAATTATTTTAATTTTATAAAATTAGATAATTAAATATATTTTAAATAATTAAAAATGTGAAAATTATCATTTTAAAAATTTTATTAGTTATAGATAAATTAATATTTTGCACAAAAAGTTAAAAACCTTAAAAGGTATTGTTAATATTATGAAAAAAATATGTAATATTATTAAAATCTATAAATTTAAGTGCGTAATAAACTAGATATAAAATTTAGAGTGTGGCATAGTTAGAACTGCAAAGTTAAGAAGTGGATTTATGTATTCCGCTAAAATAAATAATTTACTCCATCTAATTACGATAATAGCATGCGTATTTTCATTGATAGGAGAGAGAACGCGGAAGAGTCGCTCTAAAAATGACTGGCTAGCATTTCTCAATGGAAAATGATAGCATGACACTTAACCTTGCTATTTGCATCTTGATTTGCCTTCAAACCTGAAGGAATTATATCTATTTTACACTCATAAATTCGTAACTAATAATATTTAATTTTGGCCAATTTCTTTCTTATCCTCTCACGCACCTAGACAAGGCATATTTGTTCATCCCTTTTTTTTTTTTTTCTTTATTTTCAAATGTTATATTGTGTTACTATAAGTTTTGTTGAATTATTTTGAAATTTCTAGTGCTAACTGGACAAACTCAATTTTTGCATGTGGCCCACCATCAGTCAATGATGGTTAGATATTCTCCTCACGAGTGGCAACTATGGAGATTGTTTACGCTGCATTCAATGAAAATCACTGGATAAGATGCAAATGCATTTCATTTCTAGGAAGAATGCCAATCCAAGCGGTTCAAAGGAACCAATGGATAGGGAAAAGCAGACTTCAAAGTAAACAAGCGGAAGAATAAATAAAAAAAAAAAGAGATTCGCTTGTTTACATGCTACTATTAATTAAAATCACCAAGTGATTTATATGATTAGCTCATTGCAATCATTTAATTAAATTAAAGATTTAACTGTTAACTAGGTATATTTTGAATGATGTTTTTACGTGTAAAAAGAATGAGTGAAAATTTTAAATTTAATTCCTATCCACTCTAAATATTATCATCTAATGTTAAAGGGAAGACAACCCTTATAGTCTAGCCCACAAAAAAAAAAAACACTTTAAAGGTTAGCATCTTGTCATTACACGTATACACGTTCCTACCAATAATAACAACAATAGAATCTTCCAACCGCTTGTACTAAATAAACAATCTCATTAAACTTTACAGCGTTCTTGTCATTCTTAGCAAAGGTTGGACTATTTTAAGCGGATTGTTTTTTCTTTATTAAAAGAAGACCTGCACTTGGAAGGTAACTGCAGCCTGTTGTTCTGCCCCTTTCTCTGTGGCGAACAATGATTCTTTTAGGCAGCCTCTTCCTAAAAGAGGGATACATAAGCACATTGCCAATGTAAACAAGCCCACCCCTTCCCAACCCGAGAGAGAGAGAGAGAGAGAGAGAGAGATTATGGATTTTGAAGCTCTCAACTAATCGGGAAGATTAATTGCAGACTCAGGTTTAGCTTGGCGGCAACTGAATATCTTGATTTACGTCAAAGAGCTAAGTTTGAATCCCCTAATCCCCATATACGAAAAAAAGAACAAAAAAAAATATTAATAATAATAATTTGGATATCTGTAGGAGGTATGGTCTTGCCAATACTTGACATTAACTCAGATTCTATTACGTTAAAAACAAATCCTTGGCGGGGGCCGCCCCCCCCCCCCGGGCCGGGGGCGCGCAGGGGGGAACTG